>JAQFYZ010002446.1:0-16995 GCA_034695085.1 Cylindroiulus punctatus
AAATTTTTCCAATTTTTTTTTTTTTTTTTTTTATTTTTTTTTTTTTTTTGTTGTAAAATGCCAAGTTTTTAAGCTAAATGCATCATCATGTATGCAGTATAATACTGCATAATTTCCAAGGACCAGCATGCGACTCAGTATAAACTGACGATATCATAAAAGGCGAAATATTAAATGCAAATATTTTGAGTTTCAGTGAGTATTTTTGATGTTCAGAAATGCAAGCATGGAAATGGAAAATAAAATAAAACATCATCTCAGTACACGTGTTAATTCTAATTGCACGTCAGCAGTTTTCAGTAGCATAATACTAAACATATAATCGAATTGCCTTGCCATTGTTTACTGGTTTTGTTTGCAACAAACGTCAGCTGGCTGGAAGCAAATGTGTAATGAAGTTATCGTGCAATAAATGCTTTTTAGGAGCTCATTGCTTTTGATCAGCTGTTTTGGCATGCATTGTACTAAAGTTCTATTTACCAACGACGTAATAATGTCAGTGCCATTGTGGTCATGCCACTTGTTGATTGCCGAAATATGTTTGTCGTGCTAAATGGGCTATTGGCATTACTGTGGGGCAATTCCAGCTGATGATACACGTATGATACCTGGGATGAAGGACGAATTTTTGAGCTCAATGGTCAATAAACTGCTTGTTTAAAAAAGATTTTTTGAATTAATTTTGGGCTTTAGGGTCTATAAACTACTTGCATATGCCAGCTGAAGTTGTTTGATGCCAAAATGAAAGTGCATGCATGCACGTCGTTATCGATGTTTCCTGTAAAACGATTTTATGGAAAAGTCAATAAAATTTGCGAAATGGACGTCAGCATTCAAGGAGATATCCGAATTGTTGTGATGAAATATGTTTTATGCATGTATATACATGAAGATGGTAGCAGTGTAAAATATATTAGTTACACAAGTTTGTATTTATTGTTGCACAGCTGTTTCAGGTTGCATGTAAACGTGTGCAAATTTAATTTGAAGAGGAGCATGGTGATGCAAGCAATGTAATTTGATGGAGAGCTATGGTATAGTATACATTCTGTGCCACTTGTTCCTGCAAGGCAGGGTATTGTGTTGAATTGAATTTGAACATAAGTTGCAATACATTACAAAACAATTCTGGGAATTGCTATTGCTCTAGCTGTGTTAGGTCACGATGTGCATTTTAGATGACTTGATGAAATGGTTCAAGGTTCATGGAATCTAATTTGAGATGTCAGGGGAATTTAAGAAATCGATAATACGTTATTCGTACATGTGATTTTGTAAATTTTAACATTTCGTATAAATTTAATAATGTTGTATCAAATCATATTTACTTATAATTGGATTTTATACTATTGGATGTATTATGCAATTTGTATTACTGATTTTTTACGTTTTGTTCAAGTTTATCATGCATATGATTTTATAAATTCAATAAATTTGTATAAAACTATCAAGTAGATGAGGAAATGCTGAATAATAGTAATGATAGTTATGGTCAGCTCAGGACTATGCTGAGGTCTGATTTTGAGTTGTGCAAAATGAAACACGTGATGTAATGACTAATTTTTTTTTTTCTTTCAGCCCTTAGTATCTTACTTCCAACTTCTTCCATCAGACAGCAAGAAAGCGCCAGAAAGTTTTTGGAAACTGTTGTTTTACACGGGGACAGTGAGCTACAACGCCTACTTGATCTTCTTCACCGAAGAGTATAATTTCTTCCATCGCCCAGGATTCGTATGGGAAGGTGAGGTTTCAATCTGCAGGATATTGCAAACATCTCATGTGCAACATCAGGCTATTAGTCATTCAAATAATAACGACTTGTTGAGTTTTGAACATGTTTAATGTACTCAGTCATGAGTTGAGTTTAAATTGTCAACAGGGTCCCCCAGACCTGCAAAATCTGGAAATGTCAGGGAAGTTGAAAAGACCTGGAGAAGTCAGGGAAGATTAATTTATTTAGAAAAAGTTAGGGAAATTCAGCCAATATTAAGACACAATGTCAGAAAATGGCACTTCATCATCCCAGCATTAATTGGCTGCCAGGAAGTTTCTTACGTTGGCATATGTAATATCTTCACATTCTAAATGGTCAGGGAAATTTGTTTTTTATACCTGAAATAGAGTCAGTCAGGGAAGTTGAAAAGGTCTGGAAAAATCAGGGAAACATCAGGAGAGATTTAGCAAATCTCTTGACACAGAAGTCAAAAAACTTAAGCTATCAGTTAATGCAGGCAATTCTGTTGAATTGATCAATAATAAAATTGTAAAAACTAATCTAAATTTGAAGTTTTTTTTATTAAAACGGTGCTCTCTTGCTGGTTCCGTATTGTAATTTCTCTTCACATCATGTTTAAACAATGAACAATAAACCTAGCATTTTTACATTGGCATATGCCATACTATCGCAGTTGTAATTGTCTGGGGAAAAAATTTTAAACCTGGAAAAGTCAGGGAAAATCAGGGAAGCTGAAAATTGAATTTCTGGTGGAACCATGTTAAACAGTTTCTGTATTTGAAATATTTTTTTGGATGCTGTTCCTAGTTTTTCTCCAGGAATTTCGGCTGTTGAAATAACTTGCAAATATTTGGCCAATCCTAGAGTCGCACCCCCTACTTGAGTTTGAGTCATGAGAATAGCTGCCCCACGCAGCACCTCTATTTTTACACACATTTCTTTATAGGCTAATTTGGTCGCACCATATCCTTCCTAAATAAGTGAATTTTGCCAACAAATAGGATGCCTTGACTTACCACCAAGAATGTTTGTTTTTATTTGCAGGACAGGTTGTTGGTGAACAAAATACTAATTATGCAAAATGCTTTGGAATCCTTCCTCAACAGCTAGAATGCTGTATTATTAATACAGGCATAAACTGAACCACAATAGAATGCATTAATGTTTTTATTATTTTCATTGTTATTACTCACTGTCCCAAGCTGTGCTTCGGCTCTCCTGACCAGTAAGGAGGTCACTTTCTTCCAGACATATTTGCATGTTGTTTTTATCAGACAACCTAGTTTTCCCAGCCACACTGCTGTGGAACGTATTACAGGGTGCCCCCTGACCTGGGAATCCTGGAATTTCCAGGAATTGGAAGCTGGGAAATTGAAAACGTATATGAAAGTCATGGAAAATCCATAAGAAAATCGAATTGAAAGTGCGGTTATTTTGCAATTACTGGCAAAAAGCCTGGATTGCTCTTTAGTGCCACTTTTTTGCAAAGTATCATCTTATGAAACACTTTACTGCAGAAAATTGCAAGAAATATTAATAATAACTTATAATTTCTATAAAAATCCTCGAAGAATGCTGCCGGAAATAATACTTTTCCATTTTCTTATAAATATCGTTAGAAATGTCAGTAAGGTAATTTTGCTAAACAAATTAGAAACCCCAGTGATGGGTTTTAGAACAATTATAAATTTTTTGAGAAATTACAAGATCAATAATAACAGGAACTCCATAGGCTCAATTTTATATTTTTTTTTTATTTTTTAGAAAAATGTTGGTTTTTAAAGGATAGAAATAATGAGCATTAAAATTATAATGGGTTTTAGAGAAATAGTACACATTTATGGGGTGGCCATGTACCTCTTCTTCTTCAAGGTACCATAAGATTGAAATATAAATATTTTGTGAACATTTGGAACAAAGATTTGTTTCATAAACTTAAAAAGTCAGGGAAGTTGCACGCCTGTTGAAAGCAAATTCCTGCAAAATGATCTTTTATTTATTGGTTCTTGCTTCTCCATATTGTTTATATATTAATTTAACAATGCTTTGGATTTTTTACTTGGCAACAGTTGTGCCAATAACACTTGTGGAAATCAAAAGTGGGACATTTCCGCGTTCCTTGTTTAGCCATTTTGAACATCTGATCACAACTTGAATCACGAATGAATATTATGCTAATGAATATGCAAATGAGGCATTGTGATACTGTTTCAATGACTCGTTGGTTGATCGAACTACTGGTAAATTCATTGAAAAAAGTGAAAACGTCTTTCATGAAACATTGGAAAATAACCACCGATGAAGCATATGAAGTTAACTTCATGGAAATGAATCACAAAATTATGTTATTGTTGGAAACAGTTTTCACAATGACGTCTTCTTCCTTAAATTTTGGGCACGCCCTTGAAGCATGTGAACAGGTGCATTTTATTAAATTTGGTCGCAAAATTGCGTGCTATGGCAAGGGGGCTAATATTATGCAAATAAGGAATCGTGACATTAGTTTTAAATTGCTCGGTGTCGTCATCTAATACACCAGCCCTGGTTCCATGTATTACCCCACCCAACCTGACTTGGCAATTGTGCGTGTATCCCAGAATTTCACCTGCAAAAAATGCATCTGTTCTTTCAATTTTAGTTTTTTTTTTTTTAAAAAAAAAAAATTCTGGCTTGATAACGTTTTTATTTTTTAATTTATATTTTTTCTGTAATTTAATTGTAAGATTTAATAAACTTTTAATAATTGTTTTTCAAGTTCTCCCAATTCAGTGGGAATGAAATTTATAAGGTTAAATTTAGATCATGGAATGAAAGTCGCGAAATGAAATTTCAGCCGTGCAAAAGTCGTGAAATGAAATTTCAGCCGTGCAAAAGTCGTAAAATGAAATTTCAGCCGTGCAAAAGTCACGAAAGGGATCTCAGGTCATTGGTAGTCATGGAAAAGTTGTGATTAATTTTATAGGGTCTTGGAAATAATAGCAAATAATGTGTAAATACATCAGCTTGTTCAAAGACATTTCGTTTGCTAATTTTTCTCTTATTTTTCCAGGATGGGCACCAGGAATGGTTGTCGGACCAGAGGTTTATTTTTACTACATGATCCAGGGTAGTTTCTACGTTCATTCCATATTCGCCACCATCTTCATGGACCTGTGGCGAAAAGACTCCGTCGCCATGCTCGGCCATCATTTTATAACGTGCTCGCTGATATTCCTGTCCTATGGACTGAGGTGATTGCGTAGTTTCCATTTTCTTAATTGCTGGTGTTATTCTTAGTTGCTTAGTTGCTTAATTGCTCTTCGCACCTTCTCTAACCGTCCAGGTATTGCAACATTGGACTCCTGGTTTTCCTGCTGCACGATGTCACGGACGTCGAGTTGGAATTCACCAAATTAAACGTGTATTTCAAGCGACGAGGAGGCAAATTTTATTCCAGCCACGAATATATCTCCATATTTGGCTTCATTTCTTTCACCGCAACGTGGTGAGTTACTTACTGGGCTGACGGCAAGTTGAAGCGCAGAACATGAAATTTAAAAAATTTCATAAATTCCAAAAACACGAAAGCATAATGTCACTATGGAAATGAATCGCAGTAGTTTTCGGACCTCGAATGTGCATAGTTTCCTCGTACTTATATTTAAAACTAAAAAAACTGCGGCTCATCTAAACGGCTGGCAGACATGTTGGTGACATCACAAGTAGGCATCACGTGGTCAAACGTAATATAGATTATAAAAAAAATTTGCTTGTGCCAGCCTGCTATCGCATCGTCAAACACCTGTTGCCTACTTGTGACGTCAAAATAATGTCCGGTGACCGTGTTGAGCTCTCGATGTGTGGGAAGTGGAGAAAGTGGAGCAACCTGAAATTAAATTTGCATACATTTTTCCCCTAGGTTGATCACTCGCTTATACTGGTTTCCAACAAGGGCCCTTTACACATCGGGCGTGTTGGCCATCGGCAAGCTGCATCTGCCATTCAGCTCCCTGCTCACTTTTATGCTGTGGCTGATTTTCAGTCTTAATGTTTACTGGTTCCTGGTGAGTTGCTTTTCAACTTCCTTCAAAGGTTGATTCATCAATTCAATTCAACTCGGTACCTTACTACCAACCCAACCCAATCTGTCACCGCATAAGAAGACAAATACGTCAATTGAATTCGTGATAATTATTTCTTCTCTCATTTTTGCAGTATATTGTGATGTTCCTAATCAAAGTAGTAACCGGTCAACTTTCTGAACTGGTGGACACGAGGGAGTACGATTCCTTAGCGAAGAAGAAGGCCGCGTCGTTACAGAATGGCAAAAATTCCCATAACGGGCACTGCACGCCGATTGCGAGCAACATTAAACAGTGAGTAAACGTAGCGGTAAATAATTGTCGCACAAATGTTATGGATAAGCTTGATCGTGAGCTTCACTTGAATTTTTTACAAGCGCATCCTTCAAAATATGATTTTGTTGAACATAAGATTCTAAATGTGAGCATTTGGATGCTAGTTGTACTTTATTCCGGTTAGTCACTCGTAAGTTGCACTTATGACCAACGTGCACGTTAGTTGTTCCCGAGCCCTAGGATGAAGCCATAGTGTGATGCATCGCATGCCGGATTGTTTTGCCTCAGTTTTCTGCCTCGATGGCTGTTCGGAATATCTAAAATATAGACACTGGCATTTTCCTGTCTTGTTCCGATGTTGTTATAGGCTGTGTCTGGCATTTCAGGAAGCAAAGCGTTGAAAGGCAGGGAGCGAGCAGAGTGCGCCACAATGTGGAGGCCAAAAAGTTAATCCAAACGATACAATGTATGTGAGAAAGTTCTCATCGTATCTTAGTAGTTCCGTCGGGGTTCCCACAGAACCTGGGAAGGTCAGGGGATTTAATAAACATTTTATTGAATTAAAGGCTAAATTCGTGATCTGCCATTTTGTCAATTTCGTCTGCAGCATTTGTAGTTTCTTCCAAATCTGTATGTTGTAAGATGTGTTAAAATGATTAACCTTAAAACCCTGGAATTGTCAGGGGATTTTGTTTTACTGAAGCTGTGGGAGCCCCGCAGTTTCTTTTACTCAGCTTTTTTCCAAATTTTCTACTGTCCTGGGCATATTTTTCATTGCCTCAATTCCTAGCATTTTTGTTGATTGCAGTTATTTTCTGTTGTGGTATTTTCTGTTAAGAGATAATATGTATTTAGCTGTTTTGTTAAGTTATGATACGGTTGATGCCTGTTAGTAGCGACTAGTCGACTACACCTCGAATGTTTTTCTGACTTTCCTTTCTGTAATCGCACTTTTTTCCTCTAGGTTTCATAAAACTGAAAAGGAAGCTTAAGCGGATCCGTGAGGCCAAGGAGCGAACACTCGACGAGGGCACGTCGAACACTGACTGCGCCGGGAGCAATAAGGGTTTGCATAATGGGAACACTAGCTGCGCAGTGCAGCGCAGCGAACACCACCACGAACACCATCCTCCTCTGTCGTACGTATCAAAGCGCAAGAGCCAAGGACCCTCGGCGAGCATGGCAAACTGTGGCCGTGATCAGAGGGCTTTTTAGCTGATCTACTAGCTTCGGACAACTGTGAAATGCAGTGCCTTTTTATAAACACCGTCGACCAATGGGCCGGCCCAACTTTTGCATTCGACAAATCTGACTGGACGAGACGGGACGAGGAGGCACGCTTTTCTCACCCTTGCTAATGAGTTTCTATTTCGTTTATTATATTTTTTTTTTCGCTCTGCTTATTTCGTTTCTTCTTACTGTACACGATAATTTTGCATTGTGTTTTTAACTCTCGAGAGATGAAGGTAAAACGCCCCAAATATCCATGATTAGGACTAAGTTTTGTTAAAGAGGGCAGTGGACTTGTACCTGCAAGTTTCAGCCGCAGCTCTATCGGTAATTTGACAGTTATAGTTGACCATGGGATGATTTTATTTCCAA
Organism: Cylindroiulus punctatus; assembly: GCA_034695085.1. NCBI lineage: Eukaryota > Metazoa > Arthropoda > Diplopoda > Julida > Julidae > Cylindroiulus > Cylindroiulus punctatus. Next base: position 7,675 of record JAQFYZ010002446.1, read on the forward strand.
TGCAGAAATTATATTTCAAGATGCTGAAGGGATGACACTATTAAACAGTTAATTTCTCACTTTTTTTCAAGATGGAGTTCGGTTCAATTCAGTTTATTACTCTACAGTCAGTATCAGTGAAGATAAGTTTATTTAGGCAAAGTTCTTGAGTTCCCTGAAAACCAACTCGCATATTTTTGTAGAAATCAAACAAAGGGATGCCCCTTTTACCCCTGTAGGAGATGAGTAAACCAATCAAATCCAAACAAAACTTTGAAAGATAAGCGTATGGTATCAGAACCTACTTCAGATTTAATTTTAATTATTTACAGATACAAGCTTGCTGCCCTCTTTACAATTGTAAATACTTTAGCATCTAGCAACATTTCTTTCGCAGCTTACTGGTTGTATTTGTGCACGTTTGATCACGCTTTGCACGTCTTTTGAGTGAATTTCTGGACTCCTGAAGTTGTAATGATTTTTCCGAACTGTGCTACGTTGTTAGTTTGTTTTCTTATTGCAAAGCTGAGGTGGAAATGCAACTTCTAAGCTGTGAAAAAAATTGCTAATGCACACAGATTTCCAACACAATTTACTGTGGTGTTTTTTTGCGCGACAGCGATGAGCAACGATGAATATTCATATGCTATGTTATATTAACGCAGAGTTTGCACTTTTGTGGTTTTTATGCCGGTTTAAGTAACTGTACCCTTTTCCCCTTTGTTTCGAGCAATAGATCGCGGTCAGCAGTTTTTTAAGATCTTCCGAGCTTTCACGAACAGATAAGGTGATGCGCTCTTCGCGATGAAAATATTCGCATCATATTCGCCGCAGTGCAAAATGATCGGGGATTTTTATGAAGTAAGAAGGGACCTTAACGATTCTTATAAAGTAGTAAGGGACCTTAAAGTGAGTATCAAACACCTGACCGTAAAAAAGGCACAAGTTAAAAGCTCGACTGATTCTTCCTTAAAGTGTTTCACCAGCAAACAAGGCCTCGTACGCTTCCTAATATGGTTCGAATAACATCGGAATAATTTCATTCCTAGCAGAACTGGAACGAGAACCCGGTAAAGTTTCTTCCAATTGTTCGGAGGATGATTTGGGGCAGGTTAGGTCCGGCCCTATGAGGGTAGGTCACCCTTTAAGTGCTGGTCATCCATGCGCCACGTTTTATAGCGTTTGCAAGCCCGAGCGAAGAGGCCCATTTTGTCGGTATATATAAATTCCAGTATTTTGTTGTAAGACATATCTCTCGGACTTATAAAATTTGTATCTTGGGGAATTTTATTTTTGCTTTTTTACTTCAGACTTTGGAGGAAGCATTATTAACAACCATTAAACGAATGTACTATTTTAAGTTCTTACGCTTTCCGTTGCTTTATTTCAGTTGTTTGCCGTTAGACGCTAGCCGTCCCGAAGCAGTTCTTGTAGGTGTTATATGCATGCCGAGTCAGTTATCGAAAATTGGGTGGAATGGATTTGTTAACAAGATGTTTTGGGCAGTGATGGAAAAAGTCTGGAAAACGCTGGTTTAGCCAACAAACTTAGGAAATTATGAAAATTATACATACAGATGATACTAATTGTGATACGATATCTTGCCATATCTCGTGAAAACTACAGAAACATGCCAAATTTATATTGACTTTTTTACTTTTCAAGCATTGGAGATTAACTTTATTTTTTTTGATAAATTTTACATTTGATAACATTTTAATAAATTTAACATTTTCTGCACCGAGAGCGTAGAGATCAGATGCTTGGAATATAGCTTCGTGTGTGCAGTTATTGCACATAAATCTTTATTTACCGATGAAATTTACTAATCTTGATATGTCTAGATGATGTTTTACATGTATAATCGAAATAATCAGACATTCCATCCAGTTTTGCCAACATTTTAATTGAAGTAATCAAAGTTGCCTCAAAGTAGGATGACACCTTAGAAAAAATATTGTGAGCAGAATTTTATCAGCATTTTGGGTTTTCAAACTTTAGTAAATACTTATTATTAACGCTGTATTTGATACAATTATTCAGTGGTAGAAGCATTTCCGAAAATTTTACTTTTGAATCTTAGCATAACATCAACAGTATTTGACCGAATTTATAGCTGTTAATAACGGTGTGAACTATCTTTTTATGATAATAAATTAATGGCTTTTGCCAAAATAATTTACTAACTACTGTACTAAATTTATAATGATGATTGGCTGACTGTAATAATACGAAATTAGATTGCTGAAAAACACAAAAATCGACCAAAAAATATCAAAAACTTGTAATCAGATTCTCAGAAATATCAGTGTTTGTAATGCAATATTCTACAAGATTTATACTTTTTCTGTAAAATTATCCGAATGGGGAATTTCAAAACATTGTTGGATACTTTAAATAAATTCATTATTGGTAATTTTTCAACTTTCATTGCTTTCCAACCTTGCCAACCTTGAACATTGTTTCTCAACAGGACGAAGCTCAGGCGAAATTGAAGGTCACCACAATTCAAATTACACCTACTGACATCATTCTGTATAAATTTGGGTATAAACTTTGACCTTTCCCTCGTCGTTGACCTTACGAAAAATGGGACAGTCTCGTCATTAATTTTCCCTGTGCAGCGGTGTTGCTCCTGTCTCCTGTGCATCCTAATCAAAAATGCTTCTACCATTTGACCTTTCATCACCATGCTTCGGTCGTGGAACGGTAAGCACACTAATCATTAATTGCATTGCAAGTTTACATGCAAGATTATAAACTGATCCACATGCTACACTGTTTATGTAGATCAGTTTATAATCTGGGATCAAACAGACAACGTTTGTGCTTTCAATAAATAATAAAATAAGGTTTGTTTTACATCGCTAAGTATCTAGTAGGACTTTACTATCTTTAGGAAATTGCACGTCCATAATAAACTTTTATAAAAGGCATAAAAATGATATTAAACTTTCGTTGTGCTGCGCAAAGTGCATGTCTAATGCCATACATCATATTACCTAACATATCATGAATAGCCTAAATATCATAAGAGATATTTTCAAACATACTGCATGTTTGAAAATGATTATTGCACTGTATTCATTTTAATTTGTGCCAAACTTTAGATTAGCTAATCGTCGATTACACACTTATTGAAGTTATTGGACTATGGCGCAGTCCTGATTTTTAGCTATAGTCGATTTATTATTTGGAACTTTTTGAATTTTGAAGAGCATTCTGGGGTATGGCGCCACCTAGTGGGAATAAGGAAACTAAGCCATAATCCAATGACGCTTTTGCTAAAGAATTTCTATTAAAGTTTTCGAACTAGACTTGTGGAATTCCAGGTAATGGCTGTTTTTAATGGTGAAAAGTAAACTTGATTAATTAACAAATAATCGATAAGGGTATGCGATCAAGTATTATGCCATCATCTCAGAGGGTAGGGGCTGCTAATGATCAACTTGTGATGTCACAACATATTATCCAAGTATTTGTGAGTAAGTTATGCACAGCAAAATTGGGCTTTTATGTGATGCAAATCCATCATTTAGGCAAATTTTGATGCAATTATTTCACCATTTCAATTTTTTTTAGTGATTGTCAAAATTTACTACTGTTTTAATGGTTCATTGTGTTAGACATGCCATGCAGGGTGTCCTAGTAACTTCTAGCCAGTGGGACAGTGCACATCATGTGATTCATGTCTCTAATTGCTGCTTTCCTACATTTACAGACCTCGAAATTTGCAGTTTCCATTTGGTGCAACCTGAGGATAATCGACTGTTAAACCATCGTTTCTCGGAGATTCTGCATTCAAAGTGCAAATTTGGTCGTAAAAATGGCCCAAATTACCCCGCAGAGGCCAAAAATGGGAAAACAACTGTAACATAACGATGAGCTAATTGCGTCTGCATCAATTGAAAGGTAACGGCCTGTTTTATTTTTTTAACTTAATAAAAACCATCTTCAGCTGTTAATTGTTAAGAGTGCAACGCTATGTATAGGAAAGATAAATTAACATTTCCTCTTATTTGAATTTATTTCTGATTGTTTTCATTTGGGCCCCTAGATGGCGCCATCGTGCTCATGGCTGCCTACCTGCTTAGGTGTAAATTAGGTGTTTTATTTAATATTTTTTATAATTATTAAATATTACAAAAAATATTTTTTCATATTAATATGGTCATGTATGCATGTATTATAGAGAGAGAATGACTTATGTGCACCCTGTACAACGCACGTGCACATAAGCATATACAGGGTGACCATAAAGTCTCTCTTTTAACAAAAAATAATTATTTTACTATCAGTTTAGCAATTACATTTTTTTTTTATCTCCATGTTCTCATCATTGGGCGTTTCATAAAATGCGTCTCTTAGACAAACCCCCTTAAAAGGTTTTCGTTAGATCCTGGCTTGTTTTCCCCAGTCGTGACAACGGCGCTCCCCTCTTTCGTCTTCTTCGTTTCGAACACACAAAACACGCTTTTCAATTATATATGAGCTGGGCGCTAAAAATACTGCAAATATTAACGATCGATTTGCAACTAGCTTCATGCAGCACGGATTTTTAACGCTGGTTTCACCTCGAGGGTCGTTCATTAATGTCGTCCAAAATGCGAGTTTAAATGACTTGCTTTAAAGACTATCCCCTGGCGGTGACATGTTGCAAAACACTGTTTGAACTGTTTATTTGTTATTTGCAAAGATTGTTAACTGGCTTGATTTGAGGTTCCTTGAACCAACTTAACGACCACATACTGCAGGCTCAAATCAAGTATGCTCAAGTAACGTAATTGCATGCAGCACTGATTTACATACATGATTTACTTTGAGGAAGGTACGTATAGTCTGCGTGTAAACACTGTGATCGGGAAGTGATTGCAAGGCTGATTGCAAACTGATCATATTTGTTTGTGGTGGTTGGCAATAATTACCATATAATTTGCCTTGTAATAACTTGTTTGGTTTGAAGTGCATTGAACCAACTAATTCCAAGCAAACTCAAATCTAAACTCAAATAAAAAGCTATACTCAAGTGAAGTATATATAGTATACGGTGCAAAACGGTAATACCGTAATTGTTTGGTACAACCTCAAGCTGACTTTAAATCAAGCATCCTCAAGTGATGTTGAGGTATGTAAACCAGCATGGTTTACATACCTCAACATTACTACAACATTACTGAGGATTACTTACTTATTAGCGTATGGTATACTCTGTGATTGTGAATTGATTGCAAGACTGATTGCACACTGATGATATGGTTTGTTTGTGCAGGTGGTTCACAATAATTATAATGTAATAACTTGCTTGGTTTGAGGTACAGTGAACCTATTAAGCAATCACCAAGCAGACTCAAATCAAGTCACCAAGTTAAGCTATTTTTGCAAAACTGGTTTACATAGTTTGAGTATATTACATATATTGACTTACTTTGAGTAAAGAGTCTGCGATTGTGAAGTGATTGCAAGACTGGTTGAAAACTGGTTTACATACATGACTTGCTTTGAGTAAAGAGTCTGCGACTGTGAAGTGATTGCAAAACTGGTTGACATATTTTGAGAATATACTTATATTGACTTACTTTGAGTAAAGAGTTTGTGATTGTGAAGTCATTGCGAAACAGGTTGAAAACCGGTTTACATACATGCCTTACTTTGAGCAAAGTGTCCGCGATTGGGAAGTTACTGCAAGTTGTGCAGACTAACAACAATTACCAGAAAAATGGCTAGAAAACTGTGCAGAACAATCTACGAATGTGCACAATTTATGGGCGGCCCTTGCTCTATTGTGTTCAGTCGTCATTCTTTTAGCATTCTAATTTAGGTCCATAAAATGCCCTAAAGCGTCTCAGCCCCCATTTCGTTGTTGAAATTAAGCGCCCTCATGATGATTTCAACTGGAATGCCATTTTCCATGAAATTTTTTTTACTTTTCTTGGAAAACTGAATTAAGGCATAATTTGTGAAACGAGCGTGTTGCGAAAACGTCATGTGGGTGCAAATAAATTTGCATAAAACAGAACGTCTTAAGTTGAAAGGACAAAACCTGCATCACTTTCTGCATATTATTTATACTGCATTGAATTAATGTTTGATTTGATAGAGCAATTTAATTAACGACTGTTTTTAGTAAAATGATATGTTGGTCATTGAAGTCATTAAAGTCCAATTCACAGTCTGTTAGACTGCAGCGCCATCTGTGAATGACAATTTCTCGTTTTTTTGATGCCTGGTTTCAAGTCTTGTAAAATGAGAACAATTATTGATTTTCCTCCTAAGGCTTTAATACCTTTGGCTTTGATGGCTTTTTTGTCATAATCACTTAAAAGAAGCTTTTTAATATCTCAAATAATTAAGCTTTTTTTTGTTCAGTATTTCAGAAAGTGCGCAGCAACCTGTGCTCCATAAATTCGCCATTTTTAATTTCCACTAAGAATTTGAGACACATTCCTGTAGCACAGCGCCACCTGTTGTCATTTCTGTTTGGGTTTAAAATTACGTTGGAACCATGATAACAATATGGCTATCATTTTTTGCTTAAATTCGTTAAATTTCGTAACATGAAACGACTTTTCTATAAAACCATTTTCCAAAATTGTAGGTTTGGCCCTGGTTTGCAGTTGGATGTCATGTTGACTGAGAAAACAACATCTTGCTGTACTGTAAGCAGATTAATTTCAAAAATTGGACATCAATTTCCTCCTTAATTCGCCCTACTTTGGCCCTCTGTTGCTCATTGGTTGCCGAAGCAACCCCGGGCACAGCCACGCCCCCTCGCGTCGATAAACGGAAAACTGGACATGTTTAATGTGGAGCACATGATGTGTGCTGACATTTATAACTTTTATAATGGAACCAGGAAAAGAAACTTTGATGTAAATGCATATCGATCAAGGATATTTGTCAAACGGGTGACAGTTCATGTCAAAACAGTGTCAGAGACATGTATCATACTCAAGTTAAGACATTTTGTGGCTTGGAAAACATTGTTTCTATTTCCTTGTTGCATTGTTGTTTAACGAAAAGTACTTAACATAATGAAATTTATGAACATAATGAATTAAATGAAGTTACACGAAGGCTGTGTTATGCTGACTAGAACCAGTTCATGGTTGGGACTTAATAAAACAGGTGGTTTTCAAAATTACGTTTTGACGCCATTTTTTGCAGGCTGCTGTGATGTCTTTATTGACTTAGCTTTATTATTTTTAAAATAAACATTTCGAGCTGTAAACATTTAGCACAAATTATCAAAATTAGTATGTAAATTCGTTGTTGTTCATATTTTGATAAGATATTTAGATAAAATATCAAAATTAGTTTGCAAATAAAAATATCAAATATTTTCAAGTATTATGAAATATTCTGATGTTTTGATAAGATATTTAAATAAAATATTAAAAATATTGAAATCTAAATTAGTATGTAAATAGAAATATCAAACATTTCCAAATATTATCAAATATCTTGATGTTTTGATAAGATATTTAGATAAAATATCAAAGTATTGAAATCAAAATTGGCATGTATAATAATAATAATTTTAATAATAATAAAAATAATAATTTTAGATAAAATAAGATGTATTAGACGTACAATTCTAGACGTACTCTTACAGTCATTTGATATGAATTTTCATGAAAAATTTCCTTCCATTTCTTAAAAATTGACGTCATTTCATGCTCCCAGTCTGACATCACATGTCAGGGATATTACGACATCACTTCCGTATTATTTGCAACTGAAAATAAGTCAAATTGGATGAAAAAAATGACGTCAACTGGTCGATTTGTGCTACCTGGTTTAATTTGAAAAAAAAATCAAAAAATTTAAGCCATTTGGGACATAATTACATGTATGTCTTGCTTCAAAGGATCTAAAAATGGTCCATTTAGGTGCATGTGCAACCTGGGACACAGGGCGTGGGGTGTCACAAAAATCGTTTCGTGATGACATTAATACCTGAATGCTCCCTCCCCAACACCTTTTCAGTAATGAGTTGTTGTCCCTTGGATTAATTTAGGCGCAAATTCTCCATTAGCAACGCCCTTATAAAATGGGTGTTAATCGTCGATAAGGGCCTGGCTGTTCTTGTCAAGATAAACCGTAAACAAGAAAACATTTTTCTCATAAACGTTCCCTAATTCATTTCACTGAGTTATCACCAGACTGGTGAGAGCGCTAATTTCACGCTCTGTTGCGCTCAGAGCGCTCTTCAAAGCCGCTGGATTTCAGTCAAAGGACTGCCAAAAAGAGGCTTAAGGGCCCTTTGCCAAACCAGCTCTGGAAGGCCCCCTGGGACGTCTTGTCTTGGTCCCCCATCTTTTCTCACCCCAATCTTCTGCTCCCTACCCCACCTTACCCCAATTAGTTGCTTTGGCTCATTCTCCTCCTAATTGAGATATCTGCTGCAGGGGCTAATTAATGTATAAATTAAATTGTGTGTTTGGTGCTGCCTTAAGATAATTACTCGCTCGTCAACTGTTGACATTGCCAGGTTGACTCGACCTTCGTCTGTGTGCTCGGTGGATGAGACGCCGCTAGATGACACTCATGTACCATCTTATTTTGTTCAATTCCAACAGTTGCACATCATGGTCAATCTTTATGACTTTAGGTTGTGGCGTCCTGCCACCAGGTGGCGCGCGGCAACGGAAGGCCGCCATCTTGGACTTCGTAGCAACGTCCTTGCTACTTCCTTCCGGTCACGACCTTCAGCCAGGACAGACGTGTCCTTCACCTTTTCGAGGCCACGCCACGTGGCCCACACGCGACTCAACCACAGTCGCGTACCTTTACTGTAAACTATCTTTCGGACTGGGTAGCGATCTGGTACCGTGGCAATGTTCAGGCCAAAAGATAGTTTACTCCAAAAGGTGTTCCTCTGAGGTTGTCCACATGAGTTTGACACTGAGCAAGTTGGTCATTTGGTTAGCGTTTTCACCTGCAGTCGGGCGATCTGGGGTTCGCTTCCCAGGTCGGCTGTCCTCGTTGTGGTTTTCGTGGTCTCCACAGCCCTTGGGCGAATGTCGAGGTCAGTTCCCCTTTGAAATCTGCCACAACCATCCTGGTCCCTTCTCCTGTTTAATTTTTTCGCCATCCTTGTCTGCCAGCCATCTCGGGTTGGTTAACTCCACTGCTGTTCTACAGTATACTGTCACTGTTCGGGCGCCATTTTGCCTTGTAGGCCTTTTGCCTTTAAGCCTCAACCACACACACATGAGTTTAGCTTGGTCTCTACGCTTTCTTGTATATTGTTGTCTGTTTTTTCTGGTCACCTTTCTGATACCTACATTGACTCTTAAGGCATTAGACACTTTGCAACCAGTTTGCTGCGAGGAGCTGGTT
>JAQFYZ010002447.1:0-16992 GCA_034695085.1 Cylindroiulus punctatus
CTTGTGAGAAACTTTCAAACAAGATTTTCCAGAAACCTTGCAAGAAACTTTCAAACAAGATTTTCCAGAAACCTTGTAAGAAACTTTCAAACAAGATTTTCCAGAAACCTCGTAAGAAACTTTCAAACAAGATTTTCACGAAACCTCGTAAGAAACTTTCAAACAAGATTTTCCAGAAACCTTGCAAGAAACTTTCAAACAAGATTTTCCAGAAACCTTGCAAGAAACTTTTAACCCAGATTTTCCAGAAACCGTGTATGAAACTTTCACCCATGGACTGTTTCATTAGCACAATTTCAAAAGTCCACCATATCAACATCCCAACAAGCCAGCTGGCCCCAAACAGAGGTCTTCATCACACTGCCATGATTTCAGCCATGCAACTAACTTTGCAAGAAACTTTCAACAAGATTTTCCAGAAACCTTGTATGAAACTTCCCCACCATCAGTCATCTTTGCCCATGGACACTGTTTCATTAGCACAGTTCCAAAGTCCACCATCCCAACATCCCAACATGCCATCCTGGTCCCAAACAGAGGTCCTCATCACCCTGCCACGATTTCATCCATGCAACTGCAGTGGCAGTGTCTGCATGCGCCGCCATTGTCCGCCATGACATGTGCCAGCACCTCCAAGAGCAGCTTCTGAATTTTTCACCCATTTCTCATTGTGAAAGCGATCACGACTTTTCGCAGGTACAGAAGCCCGTGTGTAACATCTTTTTCCTTGATTGGCCCCACTTTTCAATTTGACGCGTTTGTGTTTGTGGTCCATGGCGGTGGAAGCGCTGGCTGGCAGACAATGACAGCGGCTGAGGAGCTGCCAGAAGAGGTGGTCTATGGCACATCATCCTATTTTCGGCCTATCATTACGTGTCAAGTGTTAATGCACCCCGGCAGAAAAAGGCGTTGAAAAAGCAGACGAAAAATTCGTGTCACTCGGCGAGAACTTCCTGAACTTCTGGAGATGAAGAAGCAGAAGGGGTTTAAGATGTCAACGAGTGACTGACAAACACATTGTTGGGGGCAGAGGCATCTCTGGGAAAAGGCCACAAAAAGAAGTAGGAAAAACACTCCGCTCGAATGTGTTTGTTGCTCGTGGGATTGAGAGGATCAAACTTTTTCGGTGCAACCTGTTGCCGAAGCGCCACCGAATTGTAGGACAAAAAACACAATAATAATAACCGCTCTTATGTAACTCCAGAAAGCAGCCAGTCATCTGAGGGTGGGCCTGGTGCTGCTGCTACTGCTCTTTTGTTTTTTTGTTTTCTCAGAAAACGAATTAGGACTGGCCGTTTTGTAGCTGCGGACTTGCGGGCGCCATCTTGGATTTGGAGTTTGAAAAAAGTTTAAGAAAATAAGCGAAAACAGTTCAGAATTATGTACGAAGTGTGGCCATAAAATCTGGAAGCCCAGGCGTTGGTTATTTATGCTAACTGTCCACTTGACATTTTTGTCTAATTTTGAAGCCGCCATCTTGGATTCCACGCACTTGGGCTCTTCTGGAGTTTCAGAAAAGTTTAAGAAAATAGGCAAAAATAGTTCAGAATTATGTACCAAGTGCGGCCATAAAGTCTGGAAACCCAGGCGTTGGTGATTTATGCTAACTGTCCACTTAAAATTTTTGTCTAATTTTGAAGCCGCCATCTTGGAGTTTTAAGCGAGCTAATTCCACGCACTTGGGCTCTTCTAGAGTTTGAGAAAAGTTTAAGAAAATCGGCGAAAATAGTTCAGAATTATGTACCAAGTGTGACCATTAAGTCTGGAAACCCAGGCGTTGGTGATTTATGCTAACTGTCGACTTGAAATGTTTGTCTAATTTTGGACTTAATTTTCTCCTAATTTTTTTTCAAGGCAAAAGGTGCAAATACAGCAAATAAAGTGTCGTTTTGAACTTGTTTTTCCACTTGTACAGCAATTTGTCCATGTTAGGCTTGGATCATGCTGCATGAATTAGCTATTTTTTGGCACTTAGGTGGTTATGAATCTGAAGTCTTCAATTTGTAACACGAGTGTCATTAGGTTTAAATAAATATATCTATAATTATATAACTATTATTAATTACATCATGCTCGAAGTCATGGCCTATACATGTTTTGCCTAATTGTTTACAAAATTCAAATTTTTCGTAATTTTGAAACTGCTACTCAGAAGCAGAATTTTCAAACGAAATTTCAGCTAGCCACATGACTGCACTGATAAATTGTCGATATTTTTTTTTCTAATCAATCAAATTAAAAAAAGAAGTGATTTTACCCAAAGTTATTAGGATTAAGAGCCATTTCTGTATTTTTCATTACTTTAAACTTCTTTTCAAGCAACTCTGTGCAATAGGTGTTCAACAGGTGCTGAATATTACATGAAATTGTTTGTTATTTTTTCAAGTCTGCTCAACGTAAGCCAAAATCACAAAAATAAATTACACTTTACAGTAATTTAGTAACAATTCAAAGACTGACTCGTGGAATGACCATGAGCCAACAAAGTCCATATCGGCCGAATTTTCAGTTTTTTTGAAAGAATATACTAGACTTATGTGCCTGATTATTTTGTTGTTTTTGCATTACGTGAGAAAATGAAGAAAACATTGGCCTATTAAAGATTTTTCGAAATTCCGGCACCATCATGGCGCATCGAAACTGAAGGTGGGTTTGTTTTCGGCAGGGAAAACTTCCCCATAAATTGTTTTATTTACACCAGAACTGCAAGATGACATCCGCAATCCTTACAGTCTGAAAATTGGTCGACCATGAACTGGCTTTCAACATGGCAAATTCATGAAAAGCAAAGCGTGCCGTCTACAATGGACGTGCTTCTGGAAAAACTTTTGTTTTTTAATATGAATCATGATTTTAATCAGCATGTTTCCAGCACCATTTTAAACAGCCTTACTGCCCTTGTTACAACTCCCAAATTTTAATATTCAACCTTCGATGCTTTCAAAGAATATACCAAAAGTCGTCTCTGGATCACTGCTGCAGAGATAATATTAAATTTTTTCCAAAAAAACGACAAAAAAAAATAAGAAATACATAAATAATCAATGATTACAAAAAAATTAGAAGAACATTCAACCGTTGAGGCTTTTAAAGATTACACCTAAAGTCGTCTCTGGATCAATGTTACAGAGATAACTATAAACTTTTTTACAAACACACGACAAAAAAAATATCTAAATACTCAACAATTATAAAAAAATTAGAAAATATTTAACCATTGATGCTTTTAAAGAGTATACTAACAGTCGTTTATAGATCACTGTTACAGAGAAAACTGAACTTTTTTACAAAATTTGCAAATAAAAAAACCTAAATACTCGATGATTATAAAAAATAGAAAATAACAATGCATGCACGGTATGTTAAATATGTAAACGTTGTACAATAAATTATACTAAATCCGCATTTTCCAGTCCCATTTTAAACAGCTTTACTGCCCTTGTTATAACAACCAAATTTTGATATTCAACCTTTGATGATTTTAAAGATTATTCTAAGAGTTGTCCCTGGATCACTGTTACAAAGACAACTTTGAACTTTTTTACAAAATTTAAAAATAAAAAACCCTAAATATCAACTTTAAGGAATGAAGGCTTTTGTATTTTGTTTCCTAACAAGTATCATTCCATGTCTCATGGCATGTAAACCTCAACTCCACGCAGTTATACTTCAGATTCATCAGCTCCTCACACTCCTCAATTTTATAAAACAGGGCAAATGAGGCGTATGAAGAGTTGATGACTGAGGAATAACTTTGAGAAATTGAGGTTTTTGTTTCCTAACTGAGTATCATTCAATGTCCCATGGCATGGAAACCTCAACTCCTAACGGCCATGCTTCAGATTCATCAACTCCTCACAATCCTCATATGTTATGACACAGTGGAAAATGCTTCATAACTGAACACCGGGGTCGAAGGTCACGCTAATCCTCAGTAATGGTGGCCAAGCATCGCCATTATGGTTTCTCAACAAATCAACAAGTGTCACAGCGGATTGCATCAGAGCGCTAATCCAGGTTAATCCCTCCGCCAGTGGCGCCCCCACCCCCAACGGTCACTACTACCACTTGACACTTGTCACGTGTTGTGACAAATGTCACGTTTTGTGACACGTGGTGCCTGGATGACCTCGACAGGGTCTTAAGGACTGCAGAAACAATGCAGAAGAAGATTATGAAGATGATGAAGATGGGGTTAATCAAAAGTGTGATATTGGAAAACAGGAAGAAGGCCTCGTCGATGGCGCCCCCTATGGCGCTCTGTCACTCGCGTCTTGGGAATGAGGTCTGCACGACGGGTATGGCGCTCTATGTGGAGCAAAGGTCAACCAGGGGGCGCTCGTCAGGAAAGGCCAATCCAGAGTGACAGCTAGAGTCACGCTTAATCGAGATCCATGAGAGGGTCAGCGGGGTCGACGGGGGTCACCCACGAAATACCCATTCGAAGCGCCTGCCTTTGCGGAAGTGACGTCATGCTGTTTGCATGTAAACTCGTTCGTGAAGTCAATTTCATGCTCCTTCCCAATTGTCATTTTTTAAACATTTAAATTATCATTTCTTAGACATGAATGCTTTAAACACATTATTTTAAAAATGTTCATTAACAAGTAATGATATAAGTGATATACATGCAAGTATAATGATATATAATGAAATAAAAGTAATGATATCAACGTCAAACATCTGTAACAGTGGCCTGTAAACTTTAACCCCTTCGTTTGAATTTAATATAACCAAAAAATTGTCGAATATTTTTGTCAGACATTGTAAACATTTGAAAATGCAATTTTGATGTGATTACATGTGTTTCGTTTGCATCAAAACTGACATTCTATAGATAATTAGACATGGGTTTTAATTTTGTCATATAAAGGCCCATTGAAAGTGATTGTTTTGCAATTGAATTTTGATTATTTTGGACAGATATGATAATTTCAAAGAGAAACTAAATGTTTTAATTCAAAGTTTATATTGATAGTAAGTTCCTGCGCTATATAAAATGAAAAGACATTTCGTTTTTCGAACGACTTTTGCCAACGACAGTAAATCTCTGATATTCCCATTCAGACGGCAGGTGCTGCCATCTATCGCCCATAAAGCAAAATAAGAGGTCAAACATAGAATTATCGTTTTTGTTAATATCATATACATTTCCATAAGTTGTCAAGAGCACATCCCAAAAACGCAAGTCCCCGTTAATGTTTACAAAAAAATTATTTTAATACGTTGATCAGGAAAGGAGAAATTGCATTTGGTAATTTTATGCAGGGTGTCCCCAAAGTCACAACGCACTTTCATCGGGCCTTAATTGTATCACTCAATGATTTTTGACATGCATAATCAAACATTTGGCAATGCACATTTTGATGTGATTGTGTAACGTGACTTACCACAATCATTGTCACCTGTTGCAGTTCAAGTTAAGCTTTTCGATTCAGAAAATCACTATCAGCAGTAGTGAGACGAATTCGGCGTCATTCTGGCAGCAGCGGGTTTGGCAGGGGTCACGGGGTCAAGCAACGCGGAGACAATGGCTTTGGGAGTGACACGTGACACGCGTTGCCACGTGGCGTCGCCAGCCGGGGTCACAGGTCACGACAGGCGTATCGATTGGGGCATCTTGGGAAAATATTGCACCCTGACACGCTCAGGCGCCATGACAGGCGGAAAATGGCGGATGTAAAGCAAATATACTCAGTCAGGAATGTAATCATGAATGGAGAGGTTTTGCATTTTATAAAAATTAAAATTACTACATTTTCATAAATAAACAATTTGTTTCTAGAAAAAAGAAAGCATTGATCGCTCGTAGGTCCCACCCATCCAAATTCACTTTCCTGACGTATTACCTGGCTACAATTCAGTAATTTCTATGAAATTTCACCGGACATATACAGTGTAACACGATGGTAGGTCAAGGCAATGTCATGTACATGTATTTTCAAGCCCTGAATCGACTATAGGCCTGCATATTTTGTTTTTTCTTGAATGGTTTACAAAATGAATGCCAACTACACTGTATCTCAATATCTATAAAATTTTCAAGAATTCTATGCATGGCATCTTCAAAACGTCAATGACATTCCCTGATATCTTTAAGATTTCTAAGACATTCCCAGATATCTTTAAGATTTCTAAGACATTCCCAGATATCTTCCAAAATTCAATGATGTCTTGCAGAATTCCCTGAAATTGCCTAGTATCTTCAAGAATTCCCTGACATTCCCTGATATCATCAAGCTTTTCCTGACATCTTCAAGAATTTTCTGACATTGTCAATAATTTTCTGACATCTTCAAGAATTTTCTGACATCTTCATGAATGTCATGGTATCTTCAAGAATTTCCTGACAATCCCTGATATTATCAAGCATTTCCTGACATCTTCAAGAATTTTCTGACATCTTCAAGAATTTTCTGACATCTTCAAGAATTTTCTGACACCTTCAAGAATTTTCTGACATCTTCAAGAATTTTCTGACATCTTCAAGAATTCCCAGACATTCCCTGACATCTTCAAGAATTTCCTAACAATCCCTGATATCTTCAAGCATTGCCTGACATTTTCAAGAATGTCCTGACAATCCCTGATATCTTCAAGCATTGCCTGACATCTTCAAGAATTTCCTGACAAGCCCTGATATCTTCAAGCATTGCCTGACATTTTCAAGAATGTCCTGACAATCCCTGATATCTTCAAGCATTGCCTGACATCTTCAAGAATTTCCTGACAATCCCTGATATCTTCAAGCATTGCCTGACATCTTCAAGGATGTCCTGGTATCTTCAAAAATTCCCTGACAATATAGGCCGCGGGAATATTTATTTTCAATCCTTGGATTTTTTCCTGAATTTATTCTTTACATTTCGCGTTGAAAATAAAAGTTAACTATTTTGATTTCCTTGACATTTTCAAGAATTCCCTGACACTCAGTAGGGATGGTGGACAGTTTGGAAAAATTAGATCCAGATAGTAATTATACACAGTACATTAGTGTCAAATTGATATACAGTATGTACGCATGCGTTTCAATATGCTGTTCAAAACATGCTAAAATAAATTTTATCTTACAGAACTTTAAAAAAATAAATCCCTGCCAAATTTATGCACAATTTCGCCACGCACAGCTGATACGAAATTTGCACCATGGCGGGTAAAATCCGCTATTCCTAACCTGCACGGTTAGGGTTGACCCCCGGTGACCTCCAGTAATTCCATCCTTAGAATGATTGACGGAAACCCCTAATAATTGCCAAGCAGCGTTAATTTCCTGAGCGCGTAATTTTCATCCTAAATTTCTCTTCGGTCCGCCATCTTAACCGGCGTGACCTTTGCCCCCAGGGGTCAGGCACCCTGCCTGCATCATAATTTCCTCCAAAAAATTAAACATCTTCACATAATTCCGTGTTTATTTCGCCAAATTTCAGTGTAGACCATGCATCACGACCCCCTGGGGTCATCGTGCAACAAAGGTCAAGTTACGGGACGTATATTGGGTAAGGCACATGCCCCACACCCCCCAGAATCAGAAAATCCGCAAAACACCCACACAAACGCCCACAAACGGCGAATCCCAGACATGTTTTCAGAAATTCGCCTCTGGTAATAGTCACCAGCAATGCGGAGAATTTTGTCGATTTTTTATTTTTTTTTTTTTTTTTTTTGAGAAAAAAACCGCATTTTTTATTTGTTTATGAAATTCGTTTTTGGCTTAAACATACGAATCTCTTTAGGTGGACAACTTTGAAAATTCTTGAAAAATGTGTGAAAAATCACACAGATCTCTGGAAATCTACACATACTCATCAGTATATTGAATAGCAAGGTCAGCAAGGTTCTCAATGTCCCTAGCAGTGTGTGATGCAATTTCACATTTAATTTAAAAAGTGTAGATGAAGTGTTTTTAATATCTACATGTGGTAAATCAGCATTAAGTATATGCAAACGTTGATGACTATCTTCGTTTTCTGTTTTTTTTTTTTGCCTTAATGAGATGAAATTAATGTTTAATGTGGTTTTGTCAATGAAATCATATCTGAACTTTAATGCAAGAATGCAAACTTCTTGTAAATGTACACTGCCATTGACATCTCTTGTGCAAAAGTGTCAAATGTCAAAATGTACCATTTTCCTGTATTGTATGTATTCAACAACAACTGTTTCCAAAAATGACACTTCAAATGGTGAATGCAGTGTATTTTTGTATACGATTAATGAATGTAATGTTCATGTAAACATCGATGACCATCTTTGTTTTTCCTTTGTTTTCTGATGATATAAGGCCAGATGCTTTGATCTTTGACAATAACACAATGTCTTAACTTTCAGGCAAGAATGTCAAATGTTTTGGACATACACTTCATACCATCTCTTATGTAAGTGTCAAAATGTGTCATTTTCTTGGTGTATTCAACAATTGCTTACAATAACTTCATTTCAAAATGGTGATGCAGTGTTTTTGTAAATATAAATGTGTTTTCATGTAAACACTGATGACCATCTTTGTTTTTCTGGTAAAAAGGTCTTCTCGTGATGCATTGTCAATAACACCATATCTGAACTTTCATACAAGAAGACAAACTTCTTTTTGAAGTACATTGCCATTGACATCCCTTGCATAAAAGTGTCAAAAGGTGCATTTTCTTGTAGTATTCAAGTATTTCCAAAATGCCATTTTAACTTGATGAATGCATTGTGTTTTTGTCTATATCTAGTAAATAAACATGTCCTGTTCATGTAAACATCGATGACCATCTTTGTTTTTCTTTTGTTTTCCTGTGACAGAAGGTCTCATCTCATGATGTTTTGTCAATATCGCTACACCATTGACATCCCTTTCGTAAAGGTGTCAAAAGGTGCCATTTTCTTGTAGTACAGGTATTCAACAAGTGTTTCCAAAACCACTACTTCAAAATACGTATTTCAAAATGGTGAATCCAGTGTGTTCTGTGTACATACTCTGTATAGCAAATAAACATGTCAAATTCGCACAAATGAAAATATTGATGAACATATGTTTTTTTTCTGTTTCTTATGACAGAAGGCATTATGATGCTTTTGTCAATAATACCATGTCTTCACTACCATTGACATCCCTTACAGAAAAAGCATCAAAGGTGGCATTTTCTTGCAGTGTTCAACAACTGTTCCAAAAACGTCTTTTGTTTTCTTATCATAAGGCATTATATTCTGATGCTTTGTCAATTAAACAGCATCTTAGCATTAGAGGACAGATGCAAACTTTTTCTAGAAGCACAATGCCATTGACATCCCTTAGTTATTTTCATGAGGAATGCAAAACAAAACAGATTTATTCGGACCTCTTCAAGACAGCGTTGACAGGAAACAAGGTCGACAAATTCCAGGGTATTCCTGGAAATCCTGCAGGGAAATTTCTTGGAAATATCCGCATTGCTTTCGTGTCTTTGACTTGAGATCTCACTCGCAAAATGCATTTTAATCCTGCATGTATTGAATGGTCAAGGCTTAATTTTTTTAGCCAATTCTTCAGGAGTGACCACACCATCATTGCCATCAGACAGAAATATCACAACACTAACTAACATTTTAAATTATGAAAAAGTTTGACTAACCAAATTTCTTAAGAAACACTTCTTCAAAACTTACAGAAATTTATGGCTCGTGTGCTTGTCATAAAAATAGCAAAAAACACACCACCAATTTCCGTGACCTACGACATTGTGACCATGCTTCACACATTTTTATTTGCAGATCACGTTACCTAAATCTACTCGATACATTTTATTAGGATAATATCCAGTACGTTCGACTACGGAATAAAAAATAAATGCTACAAACAAGTTAAGTAGCCTATTAACTAAACATCCAACAAGCTTACATTATCATTAGCTCAATATACTTTTTTCTAATGCAATAATTTGTCTTCTAATCTCTTCCTTCTTCAATTCATGCTCCTGTAACAATTAATTTATTTTGATTTCTTAACCTTCAGGTCACGTTAATCTCGTTTCTTCCTCCTTTTTTTCAAGACTTCTTAGAAGGGAAAGTTTAACCAACTCATTTTAAATTCCATGATTTTTAATTACCCCCAGATTTCCATGATACGTGATTTCCAGGTAGTGTGGTCACATTGATAACAACCCATGACTTACTATGTTAGAAACTTCAATGAGAAAATACTTCAAGGAGGTCAAAGCGTCCATAAATTTTGTCAATATAAAGGGGCTGCTATAGGAGGGGAAGCCCACATTCAAACAAAGTTAAATACCAAAATAAATTTGCAAAAATGACAGGTTTTTGCACTATTTTCACACTACAGCAAATGAGTTATTTTAGGTTTAAAAATTTACAGAAATCTTTAGTTAAATTTGAGATCAACGATTTAGTTCATCAGGTGGCTGAATTTCATAGCACTGGTCTCTTAAACCATTTCATAGCAGTCAACTTTTATAAAAGGATTAGTTAAATTATTAATCTTGTTTTGTCTAATAAAACTACTGTACTGGTACCCATCGACTGCTACGAAGGGAAGCCCAACAATAAGAAAAAAATCCAAAACTAGCATCCAAATAAATTTGCAAACTGCAGTTTTTGCATTATTTTCACACTACAGCAAATGAGTTATTTTATGTTTAAAAATTTACAGAAATCTTTAGTTAAATTTGAGTTCAACGATTTAGTTGATAAGGTGGCTGAATTTCAAAGCACTGGTCTCTTAAACCATTTCATAGCAGTCAACTTTTATAATTGGATTAGTTAAATTATTAATTTTGTTTTGTCAAAATAACATTATTGTACTCGTACCCATCGACTTAGCCCACCCATTATTAAAAAAATTAAAACTAGCATCCAAATAAATTTGCAAACTGGAGTTTTTGCATTATTTTCACACTGCAGTAAATTGGATGTATTTTGTGTGTAAAGCATCTTGGAGGCAGTAATTGTGATTCGAAATTTTTGTCGCATTTACATAAATATTTCAGGGGACTGTTCCCCTCGACTACCATTACGAAGCAAACCTTCGCACCGCTGGTCTATCTTAAGTAGTTTACGAGTTACAGGGCGTCACCATCGTTGTCAAACCGATTCACTACCGGTTAGGATTTCGCACGCACCAGGGATTAGGGTCATCATTGAACGCCCTAAAAACAAAGATGTCGTTTCTTCAACTTTCACCGATGAGATTTCGATTTGATGAAGGAATTCTCCAATTATGCCCAATTGTTGTCTGGATGCAGACGCTCTGACAATGTGTGGGGTGTTGGTCCAGAGCCACTGACACCTTTTTGCGGTCCACCTCGCCCCAAAATATCATCTATAATTCGCCCTGACAATGAGTTCAATCCGAATGAACCGACATTGCCTATTCGTTATCAAATGTTTTATAGGCGTGTGAGCCATGCGTGCCAGCAACGCTCGACTGATTTCAAAATAAGATTTTGGGAAAGATTCAGACGAGATGGAGACAATCACGCCTTGACCAACTGGACACTGGTCGGCCATTCGGGTCAACTGGTAACCGCAAATCGGTCAGGGCTTACTAATGGATGGAAATCGAGAGCATTTCTCACGCTCGTTAATTCAAATTTAATCCACAATAAGTTTCCTTGGAGAAAAATGACCCCGCATCGAAGTACTCCAACTGGTAAAGTCCGTCTACTTACTGAATGGACTGGGGACAGCCAATCTGGTAAACTAACAGAATAGCAATGGCATGCCATCACAGGAAAAATATAATGATTACGCCCATTGAAAGGGCGTTGTGACTTTGGGGACACCCTGCATAAAATTACCAAATGCAATTTCTCCTTTCCTGATCAACATATTAAAATAATTTTTTTTGTAAACATTAACAGGGACTTGCGTTTTTTGGGATGTGCTGAAAAAGATAATGATCCTGGCCCATTGAAAGGGCGTTGTGACTTTGGGGACACCCTGCATAAAAGTACCAAATGCAATTTCTCCTTCTCTGATCAACATATTAAAATAATTTTTTTGTAAACATTAACAGGGACTTGCGTTTTTTTTTGATGTGCTCTTTGACAACTTATGGAAATGTATATGATATTAATTAAAACGATGGGATGTGCTCTTTAACAACTTATGGAAATGTATATGATATTAATTAAAACGAGAATTCTATGTTTGTGTTTTTTATTTTGCTTTATGGGCGATAGATGGCAGCACCTGCCATCTGAATAGGAATATAAGAGATTTACTGTCGTTGGCAAAATAAAGAATATCTGGAAAAATTATAAATACGAGATGTATATAGCACAGGAACTTACTATCAATATAAGCTTTGAATTAAAACATTTAGTTTCGTTTAAAATTATCATATCTGTTCAAAATTATCAAAATTCAACTGCACAAAATCACCTTCAATGGGCCTTAACAAGAAGATGTTGTCTACCATCATGCTAGCTGACAGAATGGCTAATGTTTGGTACATTGGTGATGATGTACCAAACATGATAAATCATCTAGAATGGGGACATCCATAAATGAAATCAATTTACAATTAAAAATGGTAACTGCATGCCATTGCGGAAAAATTCCAAAGTTTAACATATCGTAGCTTTGGTAATGATGGGAAAGGGCAGCTCATAAACATCTGCTAACTAGCTTAATAACCTAAACGTTTTCTATCATGACCTCGTTGACCCCTGTGTCTAAATTTGAGGAGAACAACGCCCTCTTCCGGCTGGCGTGGGCACTTCCCTCAGGAAGATGACCAAATGTTTCATGGCCTGGCTCTCATCTTTTGGGATAATTCGCATTTCGAAGAAAAGGTCAGGTGCGAGTGTGGACACGGCGAAAATATTTTTGAGAAAATTTCGTAGCAAAAAAAAAGGTCATAATTCATTCCAATAATGATACGAACAAACAACAATTGAATTATTGCCTTGGCAGGAATACATTTGTGCCAACGTTCACTTCACACAGTTTGGGGGCAACAATTAGTGATGGATGCAGTTCGATTCCCATCCATCTTCCCCAATTTCTTTTTTTGCATTAAATATATATTGCGCGAAAAATTGCGTGATAAACAGCAATATTTATGAACGCATATTTAGTGCACGCCTAAATTTCACTCCCTTGCAATTCTCAGCAATTTGTCACGTTTATGGTAAGCCTGTAGGCGGCCATTTTTACATTTTTACCATTTTACATTTTTGCAGCAAAAATACCGCAGGGTCAAACTTCAGAAATTGGCAATCAAAGCAAAAACTGAAGTATCTTTGGCACAATTTCACTGCCACAAATTTCTGCCAAAATTGGTAAAATATAGATGGACTTGTTTTATAAAATACCCTTTATATTTATGTCATTTATTTGAAGAAAAACCAAAGAACCACCGTAGCAGTACGTATGATGTACATATAATAATAATAATAATAATATTGTAATGTAAAATATAAATTGACTTGTTTTATAAAATAAACTTGGTATTTATGTCTTTAATTTGAAAAAAATACAGAAGCACTGTAGCAGTAAATATGTTTTATGACTATTCAACGATGTCAATTTTTTAAAATCCATGATTTTTGGAATATATCTTTCAATTTAGCATCATTAGCAGATTTTGAAAAACAGCTCAATGAAATACCCTATTCCAATGACTTTCAAGACATTTTACTAACTCGTTAGTTTTTCTTGATAACTGTGTGCAGCAAATTTAGTCGTTTGTAAATAGAAAAAGCAGATAAAATATTATGAAAACATGAGCAGGGATTTCTAAAACAAAACGCAGGAAAATCAAACGATTCTTGGGAATTTAGAAGTTATAAATTTTGAGAATTTATAATTTTAGCATTTTTATATTGAAATATGCGAGTTACAATGTACAATGTAAAGGTAGGAAATTTTCCACGAATACACGCTCACTGTATTTTTAATAAAGATATAAGGATCCCAGAAAGCCTCACAGAAATCACGATTATTAATTGAAAAAACATCAGCTGAAATATTGAAAAATTAAGCAGGAATTTCTAAAATAAATGTAGTGAAAGCTAAAGAAATTTGTGTAGTCACCCATAGGAAATTTATTGAAATATGCAAATTACTCAAATTTCCTGTAAGTTCAAAGGATATTTCCCATGAATACATTACAAGTGTACTTGCAATGCAAAAATGAGGAAAATAAGGATCCCAAAGCCTCCTAGAAACTACTATCATTATTTTTTTTTTTTAAATCTTAATACGAGTGTGTGTATATTTTTCACCGTTGTCATCTCACTCTCCACAGGGGACAAATTGAGCAATTTTGGCAATTTTGTGCATAAAATGTAGCGTGTTGTGGCCACTTTGCACCCTTTTTTGAAGAAAGGTCACACTCTGAGGCTCCTCAACACCCCCTCAAATGCACGGTATGAACTAAATCCGAATATTACTGGGGGCATTACTAAATTAATTATACATGATAAAAGTAAAAATGCAAAGCGCAAAAAAAGGGTTGCACAGGGACTATAATGATACAGGGAACTAAGCCGAGGGGCAATGGGGAAATATGAGGCTATGCTCGAGTCTTTTATGAAACATTTCCATAAGGCAAATGCATTAACGTTCAAAAATGAAAATGATAGAAAAAAATGTTATAAGGAATGAGCTTCATTAATTTCATTCGCAGCTTAAGAGCTAATAGAAGCGTAATTAGCGATAATATGCATCAGAAATTGTCGGCAACTTAGATGATTACCAGTTTTTTATGAATAACCCCTTTCACAAAAGCCCAGTGCTGACCTCAGGTGGCCCAACAAAGAAAAGCGTGATTTATGCGCTTTTTTCACAAGATTAGCAATGAGGCTACTAAGGTGAAAACCGACACATTTCAGGCGTAATAGTTGCGCAAGAAAAGAGTTTTCAGCACCTCATACTTGTCACGTGTCACGTGATGTGATAATGAAACCGAAATCAAAACAGTACCGAGTGACATGACCAAGAACTTGTAACAAAAGGGAAAATGTTAACGAAATGGTGTTGGAAAATGGTAAAAACAAGACAACAAGGACCTCTAACTATCAGAAAAACACACATCACTCCATCAATGGATCGAACATGGCGGCGGGCGAATTCAACTTGCAAAAAATGCATTCTATTGACATGGGCGCTCGATTTTGCTCAAAAATCCACTGAAATTCGAATTTCTAAAACGGAAAAAGTGCCCGCGGCAACAATAAGGACCTCGAACTATTAGAAAAACACACAAAGGGTACTCCATCAATGGATCGAACATGGCGGCGGGCGAATTCAACTTGCAAAAAATGCATTCACTTTACATGGGCGCTCGATTTTGCTCAAAAATCCACTGAAATTCGAATTTCAAAAACGGAAAAAGTGCCCGGGGCAACAATAAGGACCTCGAACTATCAGAAAAACACACAAAGGGCACTCTATCAATGGATCGAACATGGCGGAGGACTTTGCACCCACTTTTCACATTTCGTAACAATCATATTTGTGAATCTCGTTGATTAGCTAGTTTCAGACACCCTGTACAACTGTATAATCGCACAGCACTAAACTGAATACCTCCAAACCACATTATCCAACAAACCACTTTCTCCTCATGCCAAAAACATCCCAAAAACATGCCATTCGCAAGAAATGTGTAATTCTCACGAATTTTCTGCAAAACGATAAAGAAAAGTTGCATAAACTACACCAAAATTAGCACCAAAAGACTCATTGCGTGTTCAGCAAATTGATTTAAATGACTTTAAACGAGGTTAACCTGCCATGCTAACCAGTGGTCACAAACATGATGACCACTTTGCAAAAGCATGACTCAAACACTGCTTTTACACCAAGTTTTAGCCTACTTTTCTGATGGAAATCGATGTCATCAATGGCCATTTTGCTGCCCGAAATGGGAGGCAGCACCGAAAATAAAATTCTGTTTTCAAACCACGTCCTACATCGTGATGGCAATCATGGAAAAATTTCATTTCTCAAATTTAAATTGCTTGGGCGTGTTTTTGGGGGGCTAAGTTTGCAAAGGCAACAAAGTCAGCAAAGTTTGCAGAAGGTAAAAGATTTTTCGTTCAAATATTTTATTGTGAAACGGGCATTGTGCGGCTGCCTCTATTTAAACTTTTCCTGTCTTCAGCAGCCCATTTTCGGTTTATTTTTGTGAAGACATTTGCTGGACGTCCTTTGAAAATCCCACGAAATTGGGTGAGCTTTTATGCCAACTTCCTGAATTTCTGAGCCCAAAAATCGCCTCACTTTCCACCTAACCTACTCGTCCAAATGGCACAAAAAGCCTGGCTGCTAATTTCCAAAATTTGCATTATTTCGTCGGCCCCCCCGAGGGGCCCTCAAATATGATTGAATCGAAAAGCGCATTTAGGTTAAACCTCTTGAAAAGAAGCTAAATTTTCGCTGAAATGCAACAAAATTGATTCCAACAAGCCTTTCAGAGTTGGATTAAAAACCGACGGCGTGGGTTAACGAGAATAATTGGATGAACAGTTGGGAATGTGAGAAAAGGGTTGACTATCAATGTCGACTAGTAATTTGAAAAACTCATTTTGACGTGACCAGCACAAAAAATGCTAAGGGAAAAAATTGCTTTTTCAATAATATGCTCGCTGAAAATATGCTTGTGGGGGTCTGTTTTTTACAACCAAAAGCTCAAATTGGCGGAATTAGCTGAAAGTAAAAGCAATTTACGGAGTGCCTCCCAACGTCCATGACGTCAATCATACACACTGAACATTTACGTATTTTTTGCATCAAAAAAGCAGCTAAATTTGGGAACTTTTTTCACTCATCCATTTTCGCGCTAAAAGTTCATAATCTACAATTTTTAATTAATTGGCATGGTGAAAATAGGTTTTGTACTTTTCAAGATTGAATCTGAAGATAACGCAGGGGATACAATGTAAATATATGGGAAATATTAGAAGATATTGAGCACAAGTGTAGAAACTCAGGGTGTTGACCTACCCATCTGTAAGACTAGTGTCCGAGACCTCGGCATTCTGGTTTCTCCTGACCTATCCTGGA
>JAQFYZ010002448.1:0-16986 GCA_034695085.1 Cylindroiulus punctatus
GGGAAATTGTTTTTAAAACATGGAAAAGTCAGGGAAATTGTTTTTAAAACATGGAAAAGTCAGGGAAATTGTTTTTAGAACATGGAAAAGTCAGGGAAATTGTTTTTAAAACTTGGAAAAGTCAGGGAAATTGTTTTTAAAACATGGAAAAGTCAGGGAAATTGTTTTTAAAACATGGAAAAGTCTGGAAAACTGAATTTCTGGGGACCCTGTAATATCACATCGGTAAATCTATACTGATATGACGAGGAATTTCATACTGATCCTGGATCCACCACTGTATAATTTGTCCTCAATCTGCCCAGAATTATTTCTTTCTGCAAAAATAATTGAATTGAAATTGCTCAATTCCTCCACTTTCCCCCAATTTGTTTTCCTGCCATTTCCAGTTATCCTTCAGTGTGAACTTTTCCGAATTTTCCAAATTTTTATAGAATTCTTTTAAATTTCTTTCCAATTTATTAAATTTTTTCCAATTTTTACTGAATTTTTTTTTAATTTGCCCAATTTTTTATCGAATTTTCCTAAAGTTGCCCCATTTTTACCGAATTTCTTTCCAAATTTTTACTGAATTTTACAAAATTTGCTCAATTACTTACCGAATTTTCAAAATTTGCTCAATATTTTACCGAATACTTTAAAATTTGCTCAATGTTTAATCGAATTTTCCCAAATTTGCCCAAATTCACCCAATTTTTCCCCAATGTTTTAATTTGCTTAATTTTTTCCACAAATTTGTCTTATTTTTTACCGAATGTTAACAAATTTTCCCAATTTTTACCGAATTTTTACTGAATTTTCCCTAATTTGCCCAATTGTTTACCGAATTTTCACAAATTTGCCTCATTTTTACCGAATATTTACTGAACTTTCCCAAATGTGCCCAATTGTTTATCGAATTCTCCCAAATTTGTCCAGTTTTTAATCGAATTTTTACTGAACTTTCCCAAAGTTGCCCAAGTTTGACCGAATTTTTCACAAATTTGCTCAATATTAACCGAATTTTTTCCATAAATTTGCACAATTGTGTACCGAATTTTCCCAAATTTGCTCAATATTTACCAATTTTTTTTAATTTGCTTAATTTGTTTCCCAAATTTGCCTAATTTTATACCGAATGTTCACAAATTTGCCTAATTTTTACCGAATATTTACTGAACCTTCCAAATGTGCCCAATTGTTTATCGAATTCTCCCAAATTTTCCCGAAATTTGCCCAAATTTTTACCGAATTTTCCCAAAGTTGCTCAATTTTTACCGAATTTTCCCAAATGTGCACTATTTTGACCAAATTTTTTTTCCAAATTTTTCCAGTCGAATCCCGACGAGGACGAGGACCTGAACGACTCCGAGCTGGAGTCCGAGGGTGACGACGGGGGGACGCCGAGCAGGGCCCGGATGCGCGACTTAGGGGACGACGAGATCCTGGCCAGACTCAAGCAACAAGAGATGGAGGAGAGAGATCTTGAGAGAGATCTCAAGATACACAAGGAGTTGCTGGCCAGGACGGAAGCGGCGGCGCTCATCAGGCAGCAACAGCAACAACAACAACAACATAACAACAACAGCGGCGGCCTATACGGGGGAGCCTCGCCCCCCACCACCGGCCACCACCCCCAGGGCGGCTACGGGACAACAACCACCTCCTCCAGCCCACCCTCGCACAACGCATCGCCCGTCTCTGCGCAGGCGCACAGCTCAGACAACCCGCACACGTGGTCGTTCGAAGAACAGTTCAAGCAGGTAAGACGCTTTTTATGGACTGCCCTCGTTAACACTTGACACTTTTAATCCGTCTTAGCGAGAATCGTTTTGTGTTTTATGGGGTGCCCCTCTTCTGGCTCTGTCGTTGACTACCACAATACTGTGTTTTATGGGTTGCCCCTATTTTAGTACTATCATTGACTACCAGAATCTTGTGTTTTATGGGTTTCCCCTCATTTGGTAATGTCATTGACTACCACAATACTGTGTTTTATGGGTTGCCCCTCATTTTGTACTAGCATTGACCACCAGAATCCTGTTTTATGGATTGCCCCCTTTTGGTACTATCATTTACTACCACAATCCTGTGTTTTATGGGTTGCCCTTCTATTGGTAATATCATTGACTTCCAGAATCCGGTGCTCTATGGGTTGCCCCAATCTTTGTAGTATCATTGACTACAAGTTTATGGGTTACCCCTATTTTGGTACTATCATTGACTTCCACAATACTGCTCTATGGGTTGCCCCTCTTTTGGTACTATAAATGACTACCAGAATCCTGTGTTTTATGGGTTGCCCCTATCTTTGTAGTATCATTGACTACCAGTTTATGGGTTGCCCCTATCTTGGTACAATCATTGACTACCACAATACTGTGTTTTATGGGTTGCCCATCTTTTGGTAATAGCGTTGATTACCAGAATCCCGTGTTTTCTGAGTTGCCCCTCTTTTGGTGCTACCGTTGACCACAACAATCCTGTGTGTTATGCGTTGCCCCTGTTCTGGCACTATCAATGACTACCAGAATCCTGTGTGTTTATGGATTGCACCGCTTTTGGTGCTATCATTGATTACCACAATCCTGTGTGTTATGGATTGCCCTTCTTTTGGTACCATCAAAAACTAACAGACTCCCATGTTTTATGGGTTGCCCATCTTTTGGTGCTATCATTGACTACTGCAATCCTGTGTTTTATGGGTTGCCCTTATCTTGGTACTATCATTGGCTACCACAATACCGTGTTTTATGGGTTGCCCCTCTTTTGGTACGATCGTTGACTATCAAAATCATGTGTTTATGGTTTGCCCCTCGTTTGGTGCTATCATTAACTACCAGAATCCTGTGTTTTATGGGTTTGCCCTCATTTGGTAATATCATTGACTACCAGAATTCTGTGTTTTATGAGTTGCCCATCTTTTGGTAATATGATTGACTACCAGAATCTTGTGTTTTATGAGTTGCCCCCCTTTTGGAATTATCATTGACTACCAAAATCCTGTGTTTTATGGGTTGCCCTCTCTTGTTTACTGAAAGTGAATTTTCGGAAATGTGTGAGTCTAAACTATTTATATTCAAATTATTCTTTAAAATTACCGGAATTTTATTTATTTTTTATTTATGATGTTTTTCCAAAAACAAAAAAAAAAGATAAAAGAAAAGATAAGCAATATGGCGGGCGGCGTTCGCATTTCGACGAATTTTATATTTAGATGTCGCTATTATTGGAGGTCCTATTAAAGATGAGTAACTTAAAACTAATGGAATGCGCCGCCTAGTGGAAAAGCGAAGAAACCTAAAAAAAAAAATCAATTTAAAAAATGGCAGTTTTTTGCCATGAATTATTTCGAGGTATGAAGAAGCAGCGAAACAAATTCGCGGCGGAAAAAAAAGGGGATAAAAAATTAGGCGATGCATTCTGGCAATGGGACAATAAGTCACTAAATTTGGCTTCATTTGCCTCATACGAAAGTCGTAAATAGAAAATCTAATACGATTTTCCGAAGCGAATTCGGGTCACGTGGGGGCGCCCCCTGGGAAGGCAACTGATCTTTAATTTCAGTTTAAAAATAACTGAAATTATAAAGGTAACGAACATCTCGGAAGCCATATTGAAATAACGGCGAACGCATTAGATGTTTCGTCGCTTTTTAATGGAAATTCGAGACGCCATCTTGTGTCGGAGTCGAATCTTCAATGGTTTATATGTTCAAGCTCGATGGTTGCCATTGGATTAGTTCTTTCGTTTCTAGGAAAAATTGAAAGCATTCTATGGTTGCTATGGTTCCGTTCTATCGTTTGTATGAAAACATTCTATGGTTGCCATGGCGTTGTTCTTTCGTTGCTATGATCGCATTCTATGGTTGCTATATTTCCGTTCTATCGTTTTTATGAAAGCATTCTATGGTTGCTATGGCGTTGTTCTTTCGTTGCTATAATCGCATTCTATGGGGTTGCTATGGTTCATTCTTTAGTCGCTAGGTAGAAATTCGCATTCCATGGTTGTTATGGGGACCTTTTTCAGTTATAAGAAGAAAACCGCATTCCATGGTTGCCATGGCATCGTTCTCTCATTGCTATGCTCGCATTCTATGGTTGCTATATTTCCGTTCTATCGTTTGTATGAAAGCATTCTATGGTTGCTATGGTTCCGTTCTATAGTTTCCATGAAAACATTCCATGGTTGCCATGGCGTTGTTCTTTCGTTGCTATGATCGCATTCTATGGTTGCTATATTTCCGTTCTATCGTTTGTCTGAAAGCATTCTATGGTTGCTATGGTTCCGTTCTATAGTTTCTATGAAAACATTCCATGGTTGCCATGGCGTTGTTCTTTCGTAGCTATGATCGTATTCTATGGTTGCTATGGTTACTTCTTTAGTGGCTAGGTAGAAAGTTGAATTCCATTATCGTCAATGGATACGTTCTTTGGTTGCTACGATCGCATTCCATGGTTGTCATGGTGACCTTTTTCAGTTAGGAGAAGAAAACCGCATTCCATGGTTCCGTTCTATAGTTTCTATGAAAACATTCTATGGTTGCTATGGTTACTTCTTTAGTCGCTAGGTAGAAATTCGCATTCCATGGTTGCCATGGCGTCGTTCTCTCGTTGCTATGATCGCATTCTCTGGTTGCTATGGTTACCGTCTTTAGGTAAAAAATCTTTCAATGGTTGCTATGGTCACGCTTTCCCATTTCTATTGATACACGATATTTTTAATCTCAAAAATCCGCTAGGTGCCACTGTCAAAATGGCGACGCTTTTCAACGGCGACTCTAATAAGCTTTTATTTTATGTGAAATCTCTTCTCGAGGGTTTCTTTTTTGTCGTTTTTTGCGAGAGTTTTTTAAGGGGGGCGAAACCTAAGCCGTGCCAACACGCGCCGTAATTTTTTGCGTTTTATTTTTTGTTGTTAGCAGAATTTTTGTTTGTTTAACATTTCCAAGGCGAGAAATGAGCTTCTGGTCGCTTCTTTCAAATACCGAGGGTAACGAGAAGTAACTCATTAGTAGGATTTGGTTTAGAACTTTAGAACGTCGAAATTTAGAATTTGTCAAATTTTGCTCGTTTTTTTAGAATTTCTCGTTAGATGGCGCTGGCACAGGTACGTGCACTTCCGGTAGCCCCAAGAATTTCCCTCCCCGATTCGATATTGTAAATATTTATACTTCTAATCGAACGTCTGTTATTCTTACCGCCGCCATTTTGTGTTTTTTTTTCTCTTCTCATCTTCATGAGTTTGAATATTTGATTTGAGAAAGCGTCCAGACGCTCGTCTTCATATCGTCGTTTCTCAAAAAGTTTAATTTTAGATTGAAATCGAATCGAAGGGAAGTCAGAGCGAGCGAAGCCACTGGGTTTGTTTTAACAAGCAGATGTTAAACGCAGATTTGTTATTGTAGCAATTAATCACGCAATGAGGGAGAGATAACATTAGGAGAGAAAAAAAGATGGCGCTGGTCTTCCCATCATGCAGCGCGAACGACGCGTGGCTTTTATTAAGGCTTTTTTTTTCCGTTTCATGGAAAAGTTATTTTTGAATTTGTGATGGCCTGAATTTATCATTATAGAGGAAATTAGGCCTCGTCTACCTGGGACTTCTTAACATGGTAACGATTTTTGGTTAAAGAATAGCTCAAGTTATTTTTAAGAAATTTGACTCTTTTTGAGCAACCCTGTACTGTTGCCATGGTTACCGCGCGTGGTACCAGTTAGAACGCCGCGTTCCATGGTTGCTAAGCGCGTTCTATGGTTGCTAAGCGCGTCCTATGGTTGCTAAGCGCGTTCTATGGTTGCTATGCGCGTTCCTTGGTTGCTAAGCGCGTTCCGTGGTTGCTATGAGCGTTCCGTGGTTGCTATGAGCGTTCCGTGGTTGCTATGAGCGTTCCGTGGTTGCTATGAGCGTTCCATGGTTGCTATGAGCGTTCCATGGTTGCTATGCGCGTTCTATGGTTGCCAAGCGCGTTCTATGGTTGCTATGCGCGTTCCATGGTTGCTATGCGCGTTCCTTGGTTGCTAAGCGCGTTCCGTGGTTGCTATGAGCGTTCCATGGTTGCTATGCGCGTTCCGTTGTCTCGATAACGTAATGGAATGCATCGTATTCAAATTTTTGAATTCAATTCTAGAATTTCAGTTCTAGAAAAACCCATGCATGGGTCGATCAGCTCGGAAACATGATTTCAGTTCTCAAACGAGACACAAATTGGCTAAACAGCTGATTTTAATCGAAATTTATCGCCGATTCGACCAGTTTTACACGAGGGGCTGCAAATTTGGCGAATTTTAAGTATTTAAAGGCGGCCACGCCTTCCATTTTAACGCCATTTTTATCTCTCGGTTCCG
This sequence comes from Cylindroiulus punctatus, assembly GCA_034695085.1. Lineage (NCBI taxonomy): Eukaryota > Metazoa > Arthropoda > Diplopoda > Julida > Julidae > Cylindroiulus > Cylindroiulus punctatus. The sequence continues at coordinate 6,327 of JAQFYZ010002448.1, forward strand.
CTGCGATGCGAGCTTTTAATGAATTTGCATAAATTAGAACCCAGTTTAATGGCTTTATATCAACTTTGACATTGTTGAGAAATGGTCGTTTTATTGTCACCCACTATCGAAGGCGTTATCAAAAGTCACGAAAATTCAATATAAAAATGGCTGGAATGTCCAACATGTAATAAATATTCAAGTCGGTTTGCTGATATTTGGGGAAAATTGTTAAATATCCAATAATAAACATTAGAAAATTGAAAATTTGCCCAAATATTTTCTAAAATTATATGATTGCTTATTGGGATTATGATTTTGTGAAATGCTGGCAGTATATGAAAACTGTCATCAGTAATTTTATTCTGAGACATTAAATTAATCTCGATTCTATTTTCGTGCAAATTCCAGCACCAGGTGTTGCTAATTGAAAGCAGCGAATAAAATATTTAAAGTGAATAAAACCAGCAGATTGTGTTTCGATTCAGACCCCTCGATGCCAATAAGAGCTTGTCAGGTACATCAACAGCCAATAAAACTTGTTTTATAAATTAAATTACGTTAAAAACGAGCGCTGGCCACTCCAAGGAGCAGGTTCAGTAATTTTAACACCTAAAATAAAATTTGGGGAAAAAAAGGCAAACAACCAGTCAGCAGATAAGGGGGTAACAAAAAAAGTAACCCGACTATTTTCTAAAAAAGAGCAATAAAATAAAAGATGGTTAATTAGGCGATAATGCGTGACTTAATACCTAACATTGGAGGTAAAATAAACAGACGATAAAAATAATGAGATGGTAATTTATTCCATTAACTTTCACACCTTGATTTTTGGCAGCCATTTTGGACTGTTTGTGTTTAGAACGATGGTTCTATGGTTGGGAGAATTTGAAATTTAGAAGCTGTAACCATGACAACCGTGGAATGAAGTGATTGACGGTAACCATGACAACAGTGGAATGAAGTGTTTGACGGTTGTCATGGTTACAGTTCTAGGCTAGGCGTTTTTACCATATTTTTTACCAAATATTTGTATAAAAACATCCAAAAACAGGCAGGTAAAAAATTTAACAGTGAATGAGATGTTTAACAATTTTTCCCAAATATCAGTAGGAACAAACTTGACTTTCGAAAATAAATTTGGCGAAAATGTCGTGTTCGTCCACAAACTGATCCTGGATCCACCATTGTATAATTTGTCCACGATTTGCCCCCCAAAATTATTTAATTATTATATCCAACAATAATGGAATTGAAATTGCTAAATTCCTTCACTTTCCCATAATTTTTTTTTCTCCAGAATTTCCAGTTTTACTTCAGTGTGAACTTATCCAAATTTTCCAAATTTTTACCGAATTGTTTTTCAGAATTTTTTAAAACTTTTCCCAAATTTGCCCAATTTTTACCGGAATTTTTTTCAGAATTTTTTAAAAATTTGCCCAAATTTGCCCAATTTTTACCGAATGTTTTAAAAATTTGCTCAAATTTGCCTAATTTTTACCGAATTTTTTTTCAGAATTTACCAAATATTTGTATCAAAACATCAAAAACAGGCCAGTGAATGGGATGTTTCACAATTTTTCCCAAATATCAGTGGGAACAAACTTGACTTTTGAAAATAAATTTGGCTAAAATGTCGTTTTCGTCCCCAAAATTCCCCCCTAAATTTGTCACCCCTGTCGTTAGCCATTTCTGGTAAACGTCTTAAATCTTCGCTTCCGGTCATCAGGGGCTCGTTTCGCCCCCAGATGGCGATGAGGGTCTTTTCAGAAAAACTGGCAATTTTCGACAAATCTGCCACATTTTACACAATTGTTTGTCGTTGCCAAAAAAAAGGCACTTCCTGTCTTAACGTCTTAGGGGAGGGGGTGAGGGGTGAGGGGACAGGCGCGTGCCCAGCACGTGCCATACTGGGACAAAATGGCCGCTGTAAGGGGAGACCCCTAAAGCACCCCTAAAGCAAGACTGTGCGTGCTCAACATTGGTTTTTAGGGTTTAACAAAGGAATATTTTTCAGAATTTTTTTTGCTGTCTTTTGTTGGTCGTCAATTCACTAAAATACTGAATTTCATGAGAAAATTGAAATGGTAATGAAATTGACCAATGAAATGTCCAATAACTGAAAACATTTTTTACATAGTAAACAGGGTGGCGACCCAGTCCTAAAAGTCATAAAAATGTCCTAAAAAAATAAGAAGTCCTAAATATGCTCCACAACAATTGAAAAGTCCTAAAATTTAATCTAAAAGTCCTAAAAATTTAATCTGAAAAAGTCCTAAAATTTAATATAAAAAAGTTCTAAAATTTAATATAAAAAAGTTCTAAAATTTAATCTAAAAAAGTTATAAAATTTAATCTGAAAAAGTTCTAAAATTTAATATAAAAAAGTCCTAAAATTTAATCTGAAAAAGTTCTAAAATTTATTCTAAAAAAGTTCTAAAACTTAATCTAAAAAAGTTCTAAAATGTAATCTAAAAAAGTTCTAAAATTTAATATAAAAAAGTTCTAAAATTTAATCTAAAAAAGTTCTAAAATTTAATCTAAAAAAGTTCTAAAACTTAATCTAAAAAAGTTCTAAAATTTAATCTGAAAAAGTCCTAAAATTTAATCTAAAAAAGTTCTAAAATTTGATCTAAAAAAGTCCTCAAATTTAATCAAAAAAGTGCTAAATATTGCATCTCAGAAATCGGTCGCCACCCTGAGCAAAAATGCTGTAAGTAAAATTCAAAATCACATTTATGGTAATAAAGATTATGCTGTATTTTAAGGGTTTTTACGCTAATTGCTACACATTACCAAAATAAGTTACCCGTTTTTAGATAATGTTGGTGTGGGCACGTGTCTCCGCCATTTTCTCCACGCGGTAATTCGTGTAATTTTGGGTAATTTTGAGTTATTGATATCCCCTCAGCCTTTTCCGCATCCAAAATGGCCGAAGGGTAGCTGAAAAAAATGCCACAAAATCCCCCAAATTTTCATCTTCAAATTACCCCTCTTCCGGCAAATGGCACGTGCCTGCCACCCCAGAGCCCCCTGGCGGTGGCGGCGTCTCTTGGCTGGAGCGCCTTAGTAGAGCGACTCAAAATGGCGCCTGGAACTCAACCTAACCTAACCTAACCAGAGCGCTCTAAGTGCCAAAACTCCAATTCACAACATTGCAGTCTATTTCTTGCGTGTACTAAAATATTTCATCGCGATACATTCGTTAATTAATAATTGGCATTTTGCTACTTGGCTAATTTATTAGCCACTGGTAGTCAATGGTAAAAATGACGTTAATCAAAAACTTGTCAAAATTGAATGTGATGCAGTACATCGATAATAATATGAAATTTGATGACAGTATTCACCTGGAAAGTCAGGGAGAGTCAGAGAAAATCACGTTTTTGTTGGAAATTCAGGGAAAACTATAATGTTCCAAAACTACGATTTTCCAAAATCGGTTTATTATTGTGCATTCGTTTACAAAAAAATTTGCAAATACCAATTCATGTTTTTTTGCGAAAATTTTGCTGAAACTGGTTAATTTTTAAGCAAAATTTGTGCAATAACCAGTTCATTTTTTTGCATTTGTTTGCAAAAAAAATTTGCAAATACCAGTTCATGTTTTTTTGCGAAATTTTTGCAGAAAATTTGCTGCAGTGAAAACCATTTTTTTGCGAAAATTTTGCTGAAACAGGTTAATTTTTATGCAAAATTTGTGGAATAACCAGTTCACTTTTTTGCATTTGTTTGCAAAAAAATTGCAAATACCAGTTGATTTATTTTTCATTTTTTTGCCAAATATCTTATGATTTCCTCCCAAGGTACAGAAGTTAATTTTGCAAATAATTTTGGAAAAAAAAAGGAAAAATGCGGTTTAATCGATGCCAGATTCTAACGCCCTATTTTCCAGATAATTTCCTTCATTTCAAATTAAAATGCGATTTCGTGAATTGGAGAAAATATGTTTCGAGATGGAAAGTCACAGATTCTTGGAAAATGGCGGCACCCCTGCCCCCTGGTGCAATTTCTTTCAATTAATTCTGTCAAACAGCTTCTATTAAACGACTTAATCTTTTTGAAAATGTTTTTTGGTGTGCCTTCATTCACCTCCTCGTCCATTGTTTCACTTTGATATCACCTGTTCCAAAATGAGTCACATTCTTCTCCTGGAAGACTCGATGGTGGAATTTCCGGATGGGAGGGACTCCGTACATTCTCGGAAATGGCGTCACCGGAAATGGGAAGCGAAAAATGAGGAAAGTTAAAAAGAAAATTAAAAAGAACCCCCAAAGATGGCGCTTTTCAGAATTAGAACGAATAATTTCCGGAGTTTTTGAGGGACCCCTTACAGGCCCCTCCTTTAGGGGCGTTTGTAATCAAGTAGGCCGCCATTTTTAGGCCTTGTTTTTAACGTTTTCAGTAGTAAATCATCCATGGGGAGAAATCGTTGCACTACCGGGAATTTCGTACCGTATCATTAGCCGATAATTATTATCATCGGTTGCACTTTGCTGGTCGAGCCGCCATGGCGCCATTTTGTTTCAACTTAACCGACAAAAGGAGGTGTATGGAAAGAATATACTGGACCTGGAAATTTCAGGGTTAAAAATATTTTCGTTTTGCAAAGTCATGCAAAACGTTAGTTATGCAAACTTGCACAATTTCGTTTAAAAAAAATGCAGTGTGTTGATATTACAGCAATGTAATATTTTTAGAAAGCTGCATTATTTTCATATTTTTTAGAAAGTTGCATTATTTTCATATTTTTTAGAAAGTTGCATTATTTTCATATTTTTTAGAAAGTTGCATTATTTTCATATTTTTCTAGAAAAATGGTTCAATTTTAATTCAATACACCCACAATGACCTGAGTGTTTTAGGGGTAATTTACCCAAATGTTGAAGCTATGTGAGGAAATATGGCAATGAAATGAAATATCCAGGAGCAACCAAACGATAAATAAAATAATATAAAGGAAGCAGCAAAATAATTAGAATGACATACACCAAGCACATTGTTGGGTGTGTGTCATTCTAATTATTTTGCACAAGTGCAAAATGGTACAGCGAATGAACAGCAAAAGTTCATTTCATTGAACTTTTTTTATTAACTTCATTAAAATTATAATAATTTTCTACGTCATTTACACGCTATTATATTATGGAAGTAAAATTAAATATCCAGAAAGTGCAGCAAAATAGGAGCAACCAAAAGATAGATAAAATAATATGAGGGAAAAAGCAAAATACACGTAATTAGAATGACATACACCCAAGTACAACATGGTTGGGTGTGTGTCATTCTAATTATTTTGCCCAAGTACAAAATGGTGCAGCGAATGAACATCAAAAGGAGCAGGTTCTATGATTAATCTAATTTGTAAAAATTTATAAATTTCGATATTTATAAATTTTTAAGTCATGCTAAATCGACCTCAAAATTTATGTGGTTTCCTTCCAAAAGTCATTATTCTAATATGGGCCAGTTGTTCTATAGTTAATGGTAATTACGAGTTCTAAATGGAACGTCGTCATGGTTACCTAGACGTTCGCTCGTTGCCATGGCAGCGCGTTCTACAGCAATGGAATGTTGCCATGGTTACTTCGAAGTTCGATCGTTGCTATGGATACTGCGCGCGTGTTCTATAGAAATGGAAGGTTGTCATGGTTACCTCGGCGTTCCATCGTTACCTTGGTTACGTTAAGCCATGGAAACGTGTTCTAATCCGCCACAATAGTCTGCGTGTATCCTGGCTAATCCTTGCCTTTTATTTTTTTCTTCTTGTTTTTTTTGTTGTTGTTTGTTTCTTAAGGTGGATTAATTGCGTTCAATTGTTGCGTCCGAGATTAAACGTGATGTAAGCCTAATTGCTCCAACAGATAAGTCGGAAGGGGGGAGAAATGGAAATAAAAAAGATAAAAGCTGGAGTCGTAATTAATGAAGAGACTAATTCTCGTTTACATTCGCTCTTAATTTCTCAAAACGATTCGGGTTTTTTTTATTTTTTATTTTGAGCTTTTTTGTTTCTCGATTTCGTTTCGTTCTTGGGTGGGCCCACACGCGAGGAACGAAATTGGCTTAATTTGGGCGGCCATCTTTGTGCCATTGAGCAATTGTGGTGTATTGTTCGAGCATTATTTAACTGCAAATAGTTCAACATTGCTTTTTGACATTATTTTTTTAAAAAGTATTGCATTTTTTTTTCCGGTAAATTTACCGTTATAATTTTTCCAAATTATACAGGGCGTCCCATTGGCATTGTTCTGGGTCTCGCATTATTTGATTGTGAATTTGGAGAATTTTGTCACCAAACCGGAAGTGACATTGAGTCAGTAGGTCGGGGGTTGATATTTTGGCAGCAAAAAAGATTCCGAGGCCAGAACCGGGGCCCGAAGGACGGTCAGTGACGTGTTAAAACGGAAATACTGTACTTAGTTTTTTTTAGAAAAAAAACATCTCCAAAAAAAAAGCCACTGTTTACATTTTTGCGATGCCTCGAAAGAGTTGCCTCACCTGGTAGCGGCAAATGAGGGGTGACGTCATCGAGACGCCACCTCCCGGTAGCCTAAGGTGTAAAACACTATATTTAGACAAAAAATAGACGTCGACTTGTTAGGCCGAACTTCCGAAGTGAAGGTTAGCGCATCTGATAACGGAAGCCGTTGACGAGGAAAGGTGAACACCAACCAACCTTTTTCGCTCAAATTTTCATATTAAAATTTGAAAAGAAATTAAATATCTACAGTTCGAATGTTCTCTGGTGGCGTTCTACAGTTAGAATGTTCTATCGTGGTGTTCTACAGTTTGAATGTTCTATCGTGGTGTTCTACAGTTAGAATGTTCTATCGTGGTGTTCTACAGTTTGAATGTTCTATCGTGGTGTTCTACTGTTAGAATGTTCTATCGTGGTGTTCTACAGTTAGAATGTTCTATCGTGGTGTTCTACAGTTTGAATGTTCTCTGGTGACGTTCTACAGTTTGAATGTTCTCTGGTGACGTTCTACAGTTTGAATGTTCTCTGGTGGCGTTCTACAATTAGAATGTTCTATCGTGGCGTTCTACAGTTCGAATGTTCTCTCGTGGCGTTCTACAGTTCGAATGTTCTCTCGTGATGTTCTACAATTGGAATGTTCTCTGGTGGCGTTCTACCATTGGAATGTTCTCTCGTGGCGTTCCACAGTTCGAATGTTCTCTCGTGATGTTCTACAGTTAGAATGTTTTCTCCTCATTGGTGGATTCAAATTGTTGCTCATTTTCCCATTAGGCACGACATGTTCATTTTTGAACATGTATGGAAATGAACTTTACTTTGATTGTACTGCAAAAAACCGCAAAAATGCATTCAAGTTTTATTACTGTTACTAGTACTAATAAAAAGTACATGCTGCCATATTTGCAGATTAAACTTCTTTTTGACATTTTTCGTTTATCCAAATTCGGATGTGGTCGGCGACTACAGCTTCGGTTTTCGCCTGGCATCTTATCTTAATCTGGCATTAGGAATTTGGCTTAATGAATCTCGTACGCTCGTCAAACAATTACAGTAAATTTCTTTGAAATCTAGCCAAACAGGATTTTTTTCGAGCATTAATCATCTATTTAATGAATGGCATTTAATGAGCCGTTTTTATGAACTTCTTACTTTTTGTTAATCTTTAATGCACTCCTTTATGCGACCTTCTCGTACGAAATGGTACTTATGTGGAATACCACGTTCCTTGGTTGCTATGGTAACGTGTTCTTTTCATAACGTTCTACAGTTGCCATGGTAACGTGTTCTTTTCTTTCCAAACGTTCTACAGTTGCCATGGTAACGTGTTCTTTTCTTTCCAAACGTTCTACAGTTGCCATGGTAACGTCTTCTTTTCTTTCCAAACGTTCTACAGTTGCCATGGTAACGTCTTCTTTTCTTTCCAAACGTTCTACAGTTGCCATGGTAACGTGTTCTTTTCTTTCCAAACGTTCTACAGTTGCCATAGTGACGGCATTTGTTCCAAATGACCTCTCCACCCAAAAATTAATCGTAAATTGGCGATGAGAGGCTAGTGTTCGCCCCCCACTCCTTTCACCCCCCTTTCTCAGGTGACAGGTGCGCGGGTGGTCTCGATCCCACCGAAATTGGCCCCCCCCCAAACGTGGCTTTTTTCATTCGATTAGGCCTAAATATAGCATTTCACGCCGAGGTGGCTGTTTTTTTTTTAAATTTTGAATATTTTGCTAATGGCGCATTAAATGTTTGGCGAATTGAACTTGGGCGAATGATGGCAACAACGAGTGAAATTAATCGATTGAGCTTTATGAGAAGCGTGGCCGAAAATCGGTCTGAAAGATCTGAGAAATTCGGCGAGCTATTGTTCACTTTTATGAAATCCAAGAGCAATCCATTGGATATGCCAGTTTTGAATTCGTGGGCTTTTTTTGGGGCCATTTTTTAAATTTCGGATATCATACGGTACCCCCGCAAAGGTTAGGCACCTATAAACACGCCAAAAATACCAGCCATTTTTTATTTTTATTTTTTTATTTTTTTTTTGGTAAGCTAAGAGGCATTTCGAGAAGAATAAAAATTCGAAATATAAAAAAATGGCGGAACAATGCGAGTAAATTGAAAGCGCCGCAGCTCGCCTGCCCTCTTCCAATGTTATTTTTATAGATGTGATGGTTCTTTACCTTCTCTGCTCTCCAAATCTAAATATAAATAGCAGTTACCAGATTTTTTTCTTGCTTCCCCCACTTTTTATGCCCAACTTTCATAACTGGAAGAAATCCAAGATGGCTGCCATCATCGGATGTTTGGTATCGAATTGTATCAGATTGTGTGTGGTATCATGTATTCAAAACGTGCGTTTTGGTCAACTGTCGTCCCAAGATGGCGTCCATTGTTTACCCCCAAATCTTTTCGATTTTTGGGGCAGCTGTTCGCCTTTAATCAAATCTGGAGAAGAAGAGGAGAAAAAAGGCCGTAAAAAGTGTAAAAACGGGGGCTATTTTTCGCCACTTTCTTCTCTCATCCTCTTTTAATTTTAATGGGCGTCTTAAGTCGTTCTGGGCCTCGAAGAAAACAACGAATTCCTGGAAATTCAAGAGGCAGTTTCGCAGTTATTTTTTTCTCTTATTTTTATTTTATTTCGCACTCCAACTGCGAATAAGCGTGGTAAAAAAGACAAAGAGGGAGCCAACCGAAATTCGGAGAAAATTTATAAATACATCTTGTAAATCGAAAACGAGATGATGAGATGTTTACGAGATGAGGACGAGATGGTGATGAACGTTGCTTAGCAACAGTGGAATTTTCGAATCCCGACAGAAAAATAGAATGTCCGTCGTCATGGTAACCAACGCGTATCTTAGCAACCGTAGAACAGCTGCGCGTGATGCGTCGGAACGTTGCCTAGCAACCGTGGAACGAATGACACGCGCAAATCTTTGATTGACAGCCAATCCAGACAATTTATTTAAAAAGTAAAATGCATTTGATTTAGCATTTAGCAGCCCCCCTCACGGGGCTACCAGCAAAATTTCAGTTTCCATTAAATGAGGAGATGAAACCCGGCGATAAGACGAATAATCAATCATCGTGTTCACCGAGTTTTAATATCAGCTAATTTGCACGCGTTAAAAATGCGAAAAACAAAAGCAAGTCATGGCGAAGCACAAACAATTAGGCTTATTGGTTTCAAATGGTAATAATAATAATAATATTATTATTCGAGGTGGTGGAGGATGATCTTATCATCAGTCGACAGCCATTCGTCCGAAACTAAAAAAACTCGTTTTTTTTTTTCTTTTTTTTTTTTTCTTCTGCTTTTCTTTCTTTGGTTTGGTTTTTTAACTTAATTTTTTATGAAATTACTCGTGTGGCGGCGCTCCCAATCAAAACTCGTGCGTGTTTTTTTATTTTCGGGTTTAGGTAATTTTTAGTGAAATTAGTACGAGTGTCAATCAGCGACTCGCATCTCTCTCCCCCAATTTGTTCGAGCGAAAAAAACAAACAACACCGAAACCAGTCCGAAAGTAATTAGATTTTTTAGTACGTCGAGGATGATAATAATGCATGTACTAATAAAAAAAAATATAAAAAATAACCAGCGACTGAGCAAACAGACAAATCCGATGATTTCAGAAAGGCAGCTATTTCGCTGAGTAATAACAATAACACCCACCGTGGGGGGTGGGGGGTGAGGATCAGGGGCGATTAAACTTAGTGAAATTGACCAGTGGCTACTGTGGGGGGTGGGGGGTGGGGGACGTCACCCATCCAGCTGCCAAATTGCTTCGGAAAACCGCGTGAAAACCCCGTTAGGGGGGGCCATTATCATTTTAATTTGAAGATAACCAACTGGTGATGAGCTGCTGGAAGGGGACACGTCACGAATGATAAACGGCTGAAAACGCCACCACAAAAATAAAAATGTTTTTTAATTTGATCTGAAGCAACCTTATTACTGTCAGTCTCCATTCCACTTTCATCGTCCAACTATTGATGGAGCAGCAAAAGTTAATAAAAGTTAATTTTAAATCAAAACTACACTTATATTGGTTAGAAACTTGATGCTATTGTCTTGAATGTGCTTTTTTTGCTTATTTTGAATATACTTGTGTATTAATTTTGTCATTTATGCAGGGTTGCCACTGACCTGCAAAGTCAGGCAAATGAAAAATAGTCAGGCAAAGTCAGGCAAAATGGGCTGAAATC
>JAQFYZ010002449.1:0-16986 GCA_034695085.1 Cylindroiulus punctatus
GCAAATACAGCGCGCATCACACACTGGGTGGCACCAGCAAATATGGTGTGCGTACAACCATCAAAATACAGCGTGTATTTGTTTACTTGGTGGGTGTATCACCTATCGCGTACGTCCTATGCACATTGATGTTCCGAGCGGCGCGTATTCTGCCCGCACGACGGTGCGTACCTTCGTGCACGCAATTTATTAAATGAAAATAGCATTCTTCAAGTTTGCAGTGACTGCGTGACGCAAAAATTGATGCGCTCGTTCAATTGTAATGTATACGAAATCAGCATTATTTCTCCCCAACAGATGTTCTTGCTCGTAAATTCGTGATTCCCAAATTGTGTAACAATAATTATTACTGTTTCTAAAAATAGATTCAGATTCGCAAAAATAGTTGGAGCAAATATTAACGACAGCGGTGCTGTATAACAGTGCTTGAATTGGAAGGATACTGGTAAAAGCTAATGTCAATACTAATTGATGATGGAAACGTATCACCCCAAATGTGTATTATGCAGTTGCTGTCGAGACTTAAATATTTCCCCCAAATACATGTATAATTGCCAAGTATCACGCTATATAGTACCCGTTTTTAGAAGGGTGAATACTAGTAAATTCCTCCTAAATTCCATCAACTCTTACACTAGTGGTAGAAGTACAGGATTTATGATCACTTACATCTTTATTTTCAATTTGCCTCACGGTTTTGACACAACCTACCACATACTGTCTTCGATGTATTTTGAACGGGATACAGTATCATGTATACTATGAAGATAAAGATACTGGCATTCATGAATGTCATCAGTGTGTAAAAAAAGTTTTTGAAAAAATCAGCAATTCGGGTAATTATCAATTAGACATCGAACATCGGTTGTACTAGTACGATCAAAACAAACAAGTTTGGTCGAAATTATCCAAAATGCCTATCAGGATATATAGAAAATGATATCAATAAAAAAGCATGTAAAAACTTTGCTTAGACAACACTAGAGTACGCAAGGTCTGATTAAAAAAATTAGACAATTGAACCAATTTGTTCCCGCAATAAATTGCAACAGACATCTATCTGTTTGATGGCCTAACTTTACAGATTGGTAGCATAATGACTTTTTCTGAGAAATAGAAGTCATGTTTATGTACAGGATTGGCCATTTTTTGATGTTTTGATTGGCCATGAACTCTTAAAGTGAAAAAAGTACACCCGAAATGATATCTAATTTTAAGACGTTCATTCAATATATCCACACCATGTGATTCGCCAACAAAGTGTGAAGAAACAAGCTACTTATGCACATGATTTATGACAGATACATTTTGCGCATAGTGTTTGACAAAAACAAATTTAATAAATAGCTGCAGTAAAATTCGGGAAACGAATTGACGGTTGCCTTTGTGGTTAATTGAGATCGAAAGCAGCCACTGCGACACAATGTCGCAGTGTAAACAATGACAATGTACTGATCGTTTGATATATACACTGTATAAATCATGGAAAATAACATTTCGCCAAAGCCAGTCCACGTTACCATCTTCAACCAATGAGGACAAGTGAGGAGCTAATTCGTCTAATTGAATTCTCAATTTTTAAAAAAAATCAGGATATGCTTTATTAGAAATTAAAAAAATACTTTTTAGGTGAGAAAGCAAATTTATTAGAAAATTGGCTGGGAAAACGAAGCACATGTATTAAAATTATTTGCTTTGTTACTGATGAAACTATTGAAAAAATTTGAATTAAATTAATTTTAGGAAGTTATTAAAGGCCAGTAATAATAATGCAAATTATTAGCATTTACTAACTTCGTAAAATTAATTTAATTCAAGTCTTTTCAATAGTTTCATCAGTAACACAGCAAATAACTTTAACACATGTGCTTTGGTTTCCTAGCCAATTAATTCCTATTAAACTTGCTTTTTCTCCCCTCAAAAAGTATTGCCTAGTTTATAATAAAGCATTTCTTGATTATTTTTTTTTTTAAATGAAGATTTCAATAAAAGACTAAAGCAACCAGAATTTATATCCTGGCTAATCAATCATCATTCACATGTGAAAACCACCAAATTAGTGTCACTTTATCCCCCTCCCTAAGCCAGTGAAATTCAGCGCCATCTATTGGGGAAAAGCTACTTGTTAAACCAGTTGTAATGGGCCAGTGCCTCAAAACTCATAATCTTGCTTTTCATTTTAGAAAATTTTCTGGGGGGAGGGCCCTCGTACTCCTCCCCCCTCTACCTAAGGGGGTATTCTATTCCCCCAAACACCTGGTGGGCCTATCGTTCGACCCGTCCCCCCATCCCCGCCCTCCCAAACCCACCTTACATGTCACATCGCTCAGGGAAGGAAGGGGGGGCCGCATATCTTCAGCCTTGCCTAGGGCACCAAACAGTTTCGAGCCGGCACTGCGGCAGCAGGGCCAGTCTAATGGACCTTGGCCATCCAAGGATGGGCTGGTCCTCTAGTATTCTATAATCAGCATTACTGACCATAGGCCAATCGGGTCAACAACATTTCATACAATGGGCACGAAATATACTGTGATTGCATACGCTATGCAGGAAGAAGCTCAAGTGACAAGTCCTACCATCTGAGAATGTTCCCTGATATGAAGAGTTGTTCAGTGACAAGATCGTTGATGCCATTCTTGTATACCATGCCCTAAAATAAAGAAAATACAGCCATCAGTCTCCTATTTTTCGATAAAACCGCACGCACCAACTTGGTGTAATTTTTCCCGCTAAATGAGACGCATCGAACATCAATCCATTGTTTTAGTCAGTGCTAGGGCGATTGTGCGTTACATGGACTACCGCATTTAACGTACACACGTTTCCCTTGAATGGTACGTGACGACCCATCCTCTCAAGAAAACGGAATCCCCATGAAAAATTTAACGAAAAACTCATTCATACTCACGTCCTCGAGTTGCAAACTTCGGAACGAACTACACCTCAATCAGAGCACCTATAGCCTATATCCTACTGTTCGTCCTTTCCTACGGAAGGCTCAATAACGAGCCAATAAGCCATATGTGCGACCCTGTCGGTGAACCTGTGCGATATCGTCCCCTCTAACGGTCGGAACGATTACGGCGCCACCAGCCCGCGTGTTTTCAAATACATCCGCTCGTCAAAAAGAGGAACTTTAGCTTGTAGGGCATCCCTTAAAATAAGACCTAACCAGAAATGTGAACGTATGAATGTCATGAGGCTGGCCAGATCAAGTGCGAACATTCTTTTAAATTTGATTGGTCCATTTGAATTCCACTGTATATTCTCTCTTTGAGATACAGGGTTCGCCAGAAATTCAAATTTCTACTTCCATGACTTTTCGATTTTTTCAAATAATTTCCCCGACTATTAAAACTGCGAAAATATGGCATATGTCAATTTTATAAAATGATATATTTATGGGTCATTGTTTCTAATGGTGAGGTGAACACAAATTCCAAAAACGAACCAGCTATAGTCGTCCCGGCGAAAGAACGAAAAAATGGCGTCGCTCGAACCATGATCTCTCGCTCGAACCAATAGGATGCAATTTACTGTTTGCGATTCGTCCATCCTGCATTGTATATCAAGCGTGACAGCCATTTTCCCTTTAACTGCTGACACAGTGCATCGATAAGTCGAATCACTCTGATTGGCTGGAAAATGTTCGTTTAAATTTAATTTGTTTCTCTAAGTAAACCATGGTTAACATGCTTGACTCAGTGGAAAAAATCTGCGTGTAAACATACTGATACTCTCGATATGGTTTCGTCAGTGAAAATAGTGTAAGCAGTGTTTGCCATTGAAACTTTTCCACTAACTTTTATACGAATGGTCATCGATTATTTTTTAAGTGTGGTTCATACTAAAATTAATTAGAAATTAATTGTGTAACTTTATTTGTAACGGATTATTCATCAAAATACCATTTCAGCCCTATGAAAAGCTTATTCTGCCTTTATATTACAACACATGAGTCAGAAAACCATGTTATTTGACTGGCGAAGATTACCACAAAAGTATGTACATGTATTAGTTCGCACTTAAATTATGCTATAAACTCAGTCGAAACTAATCTTGAGCTGTTCCATCATGATGTATAACATTCAGTTTGCATTTCACTCACTTTCCAGTGAAATATCTCCATTTATTATGAACAAATAAAACTACAACTATTCCAACAACATAACAAAAGTAAATGGCATATGAAATGAAAAAAATATCGCTCATACAAAATGAATGAACACAGAGAAGTGGCAGTGTGAGTGTTATTTAGTATTAACATATTATTCAAATTATATAAGTAATATACAGTGGACTGGCAGTGGAAATAATTTAAGTCTTATTAAACTAAACAGACACAACTTCAACCATTAATTGCCTTAATTATAACCTACAAATACTTGATTTGAAAAATGGGGATGAATTTGTTTTTGGCTTCCTAAGACAATTTATAAAAAGTGAATTCCCATTTGAATTATGGCATGCCATTGAATTCCAGTTATGGGGAATTGATGGGAAATAATAAAACATGTGTGTATATATTATTAAAAAATGAACACAGGTAACAATAGACACATTATGCACTTACTGGTATCATTTTTATGAAACCTGCACTAATCATTCAAAATGTTAAAAAATAAAATTAGGAAAATACTACTATGTTATAAATAATATTAGCATTGCACAATTTTAGTTTCAATAAAATAATTTTGATTTTTAAAATGAAATGAATTAAAGTTATGTTATTTTGCTAAACATATTTTTTGGGTGGACTAAGGTTAGATGGATAATTGTTCCATTACTATTTCAATAACTGTCGTAAAATTTCATTATGATTATGTTAGAATGGCAGAATCAGAAAAATGGACGCCATCTAAAGGCTTTTTTCGGTTCACTATCATTTTCCACTAGACTACATTTGCACTGGGCTTAAGTTTTCAATGTGTAAATAAATTATCATAGCCTAAAAATTTGATATATTCGTCCAGCAAATTAACAAACTTACCCAGTCTCAGTAGTTTAGTCTATTATACACGTATGGCCCAGTTGATTTTGTAATTTAAAGTTCTGAACATTGTCAAACGTGAATAATTGTTTACAGACAATCCATTTGAAATCTGTATGTTTGAGTAAACATGAACTAAAGTCTAATAGCTGAAGAATTTAAAAAGTGTCTGCCCCATCCAATAAAGGGTGTTGTGGCAAATCAAGAAAATAACCTGTGATTACCCAAATAATTTATCTTATTATTTATGACATACTGCTCCAGCAATCCTCGCACTAGCTGGTTCCATGCATTTGTCAAGGGAGGAATTTATACTGCCATTCTGCTAATCCCTAAGTAAAATGCATGTCGGTTCATTCTTATAATGAGTCATGCTGATGAGCCTCAAATAATTAAAAAAATACTGCAACTTGACTGAATCAAATCAAAGCGTTTTGATTGGGGTATTTTCGTTAATGCACGAGCATTGTAAGTGGGAGGAACGAAATGATTGAAAATTATCATTTGAAATAGTCATAGGTGATTAAAAATGATTAAAAAGGCTCGTCTATACAGCAGAGCAAGACTGGAAGTCTTAACTACAGGGTAGGAAATAACTTTAGGTTCCAGGAAATGCTGTAGGCCTGTGCATGAAACCCTTTTATGCACGAGTCTGTCTAAAATATGCTGCATGTGCCTTAGAGGTGTGTGAAATTTGGACAATGCCTCCATAAACCATTAGTTTTCCAACCGCCGCGTCATTTTCTTTAAATATATAGATATATATATATAATTAAGGCAATTTACAACAACAATCTGGCATGGTCCGATTTGCATACGACTTAAAATTATAAGTTATAAACAGATTAAAAAGTCAATTTAAAGACTAGGCCCATCTTACCCTTATACGAAGAAACGTCAGTTTACCCTCAGAGATGCGAACTAGATGATAAGACCCTTCATAAAAATTTGTACATTACATGATTTTGCCACAGTAAATTTATCATAGCAAAATTTCCATGCAGCTATCAGTGGCAGATAGCAGCGACGTACCGGCAAATGTTATTAGCTCAGAGCAGTTACCTACAGCATGGTGCCATTCACGAAAAGTTTCTGCACAAGGTGATGTACGTTTTACTGGCTTTGGCGTGGTTTCCATTGTTGATAAATAGGTGCTCGACGATTGCCTTCTTCCCTAATGTGAGCACCAAGTTGAATTTGCACATTGGCCTGCGCCAGATAGTCCTGGGTTTTATATGTGATAAGTGTCATCATACCCACTTTCGGTAGGGCCCAGTTAAAACGAGCGGTGGCAGGGGAACCATGGGAAGCCAGTTGTTGGGTATGGGTGCTAGATCCATAGGGGGCAACTCTTTTTGTTCATAATGGGGAGGTGGCGGTGGCGCTGCTTGCTTTTGAGTTTGTTTGCGTTTCTTGCGCAGCGATGAATACGCCTCTCCAGGCCCTTCTTCTGGGTTGATTTCTTCCTTGAAATTGTACTCAGCCAGAGCCTCTTCACTCTTTTTCATTTCCACTTTTTTCTCCCATTCACTCCAACCGTGCTGTCGACAGTTCATGTTTTTATGCTGATAGAACACCAAACTTATGCGTTTCGGCTGAAACCTGTCCGGATTCCGCAGGGCCGTAGTGGCGTGCAATTCGTGCTTCGCACATTCAAACAAGACGGCACCATGCCCCAAAGCGACTGCCACACCACCGATGGTTTCATCCGAAAAGTTCTCTTCATTGTCGCTGTGCATTTCGTAGAAGCCTTCAGGATCATGGGCGGAGAAGTTGTTTTGCATGCCCAGCATTCCCTTACCGGGCGGTGTTTGCATCTGGTTGCTCCCATCCGGCTTAAGTGAGCTCATCTGGTGCAACATGTCGGAAACAAAATCCGCCAGGGAGCCACCCTGTTGAGGTACGAAAAACGAAGGACCTGCTTCTTTCGACCATCCCGCGCCAGGAGGGGTCATTGGTGGAACCGAATGGGGCATCATCGGATTGTGAGTGGGGCTCGGGTTGACCCGGAAGTCAGAACACAATGGCGGCGCTGTTGATGGGCTGGCAAGTGACGACTGAATGCTGCTCGATTGGGATGTTTGGTAATTATTTTCGTGAAACGGTGTAGGCACATTGGGAATTGTGAATGGGAAACTTTGTCCAGTTGGAGGTGGCATGAATGCTGATTGGGCTGCTGGTTGGGATTGCGGTGTTGATGAGGTGTGAGAGTGTAATGGCAATGCTGCGGAACTTGCTCTTTGGTAGATGTGGAAAGCTTGGGACTGTGGTTCCTCCTTCGGAGGAGGTAACTGGGCCGGGTGAGGTTGTGGTGTCGGGGAATGAAGAGGAAATCCATCTGGGAATGTGGATGTTGGTTTGTGTTGGTTTCCTTCCAAATCGTAATGATTGCTGTTATACGCAGTTTCTGATGGTTGACTGTCACTAGGATCCTTGGTCATGAAAGGGGGCGCTGGCATCGTTTCCGGGGGCATTTCGGTGTTGTGCCCTGTTCTGGGAGTCATTGCAATGGCAGAAGGAGGATTTGATGGCTGGTCCAACTGGGCATCAACAGACGTGGGCTCGTACTTACTTAAATTAACTTTATTGGACTCTGGCTGAGGGTCTGTTGAATCTTCATGGGATTTTAAGACTGAAGAGGTTTCAGATGGCTGCGAGTGAGGCCTCGTTTCTGGAGATTGAGGAGGCATTGCCATTTGGGGATGCCAGGTCGGATGAGGCTGGGACGAAGGTCGCTGGAATGATGTCGGCGGAGGCGTAGGCAGTAGTTGTGGTTGTGATTGTGGAAGTGACGCCTCAACACCTTGTTCTTGTTTAATGGTGAATGGTGGTGCTGAGGTTGCAGAGTCCCTAGATGCTGAAGAATTGGAGTTCAGCTGACGGCACTTGATAGCCACTGCTTCCGACAGTAAATGCAAAGGAGAATAATCGGGACTGAGTGGCTCTTGTTTTATGTTATTTCCATATCCGAACTGGGGCGGATCCATGTTGTTGGAATAGGCAGGAAATTTATTTGTTGTTACTGGCAAGCCCGAGTTCCAAGTTGGCTTCACAGGATCAATGCTGTTCTGAAAATCAAATTGGTATTGGGGTGCAGGCGCCATATGCCCATTAGTTGTGGAGTTTGTTGGACACTCGGATGGCTGATATTCTTGTTTGAATTTGTAGTCCTCACAACCATTGCCCCAACCTTGCTTCATTTGGTGCTGAAGGTGTTTCACGTCAGGTTTGATGTCCACACAGCTTCCTGGGTTCTCGTTTGGGAAAAGTATTCGCTTGCATGCATCCACCACTGGTTTTTGACTGTTGAAAGGGATATTGGCAGCATTGCAATCCATGAACCCATTGCCAACCCCATGAAATATTCCATTAAATCCTTTGTCTTTTTTCTGATTTGGAGTTCCATATCCTTTCCTTTTCATCGCGCGCTTACGACATGACTCGAGGGGTGTATTGCGAAAACGAAGTTGCATGGGATATTTGTGTAGAATCTCCACCGATCCATTTTTCACCTGAAATTCAATGGATGGCAAAATTAAACATAATTATTTCATTATGGATTAAAATTTCGTTTCTGTATCGCATAAGTGCATATTTTCATGGATGATGGGATGAGTGGTGACCATATTCGTTTTACATGTAAATATAGGATCACATCTTTATAACGAACCCTGCCCAAATTCACCACCAGAGGGCCCACAGTCTGACCCTCTCAAAAAGAGGAGTAATGACCTAAAACATCCCTGCAATAGATCGCAGACAGCTCCACTTTTCGGCCCTATCACCCATGCTCAGGCACTAACGTCGGACTTAGGACATTCCCAGTGACCTCATAAAGGTGCATAAATACTCGGGACATGTCCGAAAACTTCAATTTACTTGGGCAGCCTGACATCAGCTCCGGTCTGTCTCAAGCCACTCCTGGAAGGAGAAGAGAGATACAGTGTCCGAGAAGCCATACATATTCATGTTCATGTCGTGTCATTTTCCGACCATCTGTATTCTTCCGAAAATAAATAGATTGTAGTATTCCCCTGCATACGGACTCCCGAGTGTCTTCCTACAGCACAGCCACATCGGGACTCTCCAGCTCAGACTTGCAACTATCGGCGACCTCTCCAGCTCAACCCCTGCCTCTCCGGATCAGCTAATCTTGGCCGGAAGAGTTTCATGAAGAACGGTCGACATAAGGCGACCCACCAGCGAAGTAAAACCAGGCTCACGTAGCCCAGTTCTCCATCCGATCTCCCCATCATCGGTCCCGCGTCTCCAATGGTCATCCAACCCGACCCCTCCTGCCTGAACACCCCGACCCGACACTCCGTCGCGGCCATCCGACCCCGTCTCGCATCCCGACCTAAGCGAACGCCCGATCATCCCGTCGAGGCCACATCTGTTCCGCGTGTGACCTTCCCTTGCATTCCCGACTTGAACTCTGCTTAAGGAAACTAAATTACATGGGACCCCCAAAAAAACTAAACAACCCAAAATCAAGTCCCATATCTTCTTTCTCCAGAATCTTCAAGGTCCTCTAGAATCGGCCAGAAGCACAACAATTAAATTGCATTTGAAATTGACACAGCCATCTGGCCGAGTCTAGGTCCTCTAGACCAGACCGCCCAGACCGGTTTCTCATATCAAAACGTACTCTAAAATTAATTAATTTTGAATTGCCAAGTCTAACAGAAAAATGACAAAGGCACGAAGGTCGTGAAATCTTATCATGGTTATCCTATCGCCTCTTACAAAGAAACTGGGTTTGGTTCGAACTGCAATGCACCATCCTGAGAACACAACTGAAATGGTGAGGATGCGGTTCGAATCTCGTCTACATCGGCAGGTATTTCCGATGCTAATTTTCGACGTCAGAGCATCATACGCAAACAGATCTGGGCAACTATATAAATGTTACTAAAATGCTTACCTTTTGATCTTGAGCTTCTTTGCTGCCCTTCTCATCAGTTTTGTCCATTACATATAACGGAAGCACATGCAGTTGCTCATCGTCTGGCTTCTCAAAGCCCCTGTGCTTGGTTAAAGTCACTACCTTTGTTTAGAAAATATTAGATATTTCTTGAGCTGTTCAACCACTGGACATTTGGTTTCAATTTGTGCCTCAATCCAATTAGTGTCTTTTATACATACCACTGTACAACCATTGTTCATATTATGAAGATCCTTGTGTGCATGAGCGCAGAAATCGACGCAAGCTGTGACACCTGTCCACGGCCTTCCTGGTTTATTACCCAAACGACACTCCAGGCCACTTTTCTCAAATTCAACCTTAATAAGCAAATAAGAACGGGTTAGTCATAATCACTCATCATTCATTAGTTGTTTTTAAAATGAAATAATTACTTGGTTGTTGTAAGAGTCAGGTACAAGTTGTTGGTAGAATGGGGCTAATTCCGTTGCCAGATTTTGAAGCTTTTCTTCCACTTCTGCTTCCTGGAAACAGTTTTTCAAATTAAAGTGCACTTTAACTAAATTGACCATTCGATCAGTAGTTTCAACTTCTTTTGCCAACTTACTTCGCTTTCTTCTGCTAACTTGAATTTTCTGGCGTTTTTACTGCGGGCGAATTTGCATCCGTTGTAATACATACTCCAAGAACAGCCAAATGAAAATGATGCCCCACATGTTTGAGAATCTGTTCCTTGACATGCGCATGTACGTCTAAATTTCATTAGAACACCTGTTATTGAACTGAGTAAGGGCAGCAAATCGTTTATACTTTGATGCTCACTGTTCGTTTAATCCACATCGTCTCTGAGTCGGAAGCCCAAACTTTGTTAATTTATAAACGAGCGTGTCGTAAAGGTCATCTGCTAATGGCGACGTAACTCCTTCCCAGGCTACCAGAACAACAATAATCCATGCTGTTTGACAATGATGGCCTTCTCGCTGTCTAGTCAATACTAAAACTTTTTCATCTGGACCTGCTCGGCGAATAATCTGAAACATGAAAACATCACAACTGCATAAATAAGTCAAATTACGTTGAATTTTGAATGGACTGACCATTTCTTTTACTTACCCATTTGGCGATTGGGCAACCTTGCGATGTCTTGCCCTCTTTACCAGTGTAGATTAATTTCTCAATGCGGATAGCATCTCCTTTTAGATTTAATCTGCAGAGAGAAAACAACTCCGTAACTTCATGCTGTGGTTATCACTTCTCTGAGATTTTCGCATTGAGAACACCCAATTTCTTACCGTTTTTCGACAGTTTCTCTGATTGCTGCCAACGTTGGACCGGAACCTAAATGAGTGTAATACGGCGCCCGCTCTTGTGATACTATTAACGAATTAGACGAAAAATTAGTTTAGATAAGCAACAAAAACATTTTGCTTAAGGATAGGGATTAAGCTTACTTTCATCTTTTGGAAAGCAACCACAGGACGGAACTTCCATTTTTGCATTGGTTCTAAGTCTTTCCAAGCGTTCCTGATTTTGTTGTTCTTCCGGTGATAACTGCCGTGGTTTAGCATTATTCGGGGCTGGAGCAGGGGATAAAAGTGAAGGTGATGGAGGAACGGCATTCTCGAATGGAGTATGGCAGAAATTCTGATGGTTAGCTGCTGATGGTCCGAGTTGTGGCGAATCCCTTGCGAGCAATGCGTTAAGCACGGGTCGTTCGCTAGACTGTTGCATTACCTGCCTGCCATCTATGTCCTGCACCGCTGATCTGTCATTAATCTGCTGTGTCGTATGTCTGTCATTAATCTGCTGTGTCGTATGTCTGTCATTAATCTGCTGTGTCGTATGTCTGTCATTAAGCTGTTGTTGGTGCATCAGTGCTGATGCTGTCATTTGCTTCATGTCCATGGCTTGATGCAACGAGTTCCTTTCTTTAGGTGTGTTATCCAAGTTATGCTTTGTTTCATTGTGTTTATTTGATGGGGTTGCAGTTCCTTTATGAAGGTAACTTTGAAACTCTACTTCAAAGGACGTTAATTTGGGTTCTGGTTGCATTCCGGTCGCACTCAGATTCATTGGAATCGATTGCTGCTGCTGCTGCTGTTGGTGATGGTGGTGTTGCTGCAGTTGCAGAAATGGAGGTTGCCAAGCCGCTTGGCCGCTAGAATGCGTACTTTGGGGTTTGTGATTCCGCTGTTCTGTGGGCAGTAATGATGTTTGGTGGTGGGTGTGCAGTCGACGTTCTGTATTGGCCGGTTCGGGAGTCGTTGGTGCAATGTCTTTGGTGGGTAACGAAGTAACCGAGTTAGTTTTTTGGGCGATGGCTGATGTGAACGGTGGTACAATGTGGTTTGTCGATGGAGTTGGCAGTGTTTCGTGTGGAAACGATTGATTGGTCAAAGACCACCCACGGGAAGGTTCTTCAGGTACGGCACCAGACTCGAAACGGTTTGCGGTGAACGTTGTCGATTCTCTTTCGACTATGCGGGATGACGATGTGCCTCTCGGTGCAAATGCACTGTTGATCGCTGTTGATCGCGAGGTGTGCGGCGGCTGCATGACTCCGCCGGCATCGTGAGGACTTCTGGAAGTGATTTTGAACGCTGACGAGGACGTTGGAACCACAGAGGCAGCTGCACTTTGGGGCCTCGCTAATGGAACCCTTGGCAATGACGTTGATTGTAACGATGGTGTGACTCCACTTTGGGAACTGAACGGATAACAAAATGGCACGAGAGATGGGTGGGATGGAGAGCTCAAAGGGTGTTCTTGTGAGAAGAAGTCATTGCCGTAAGAGCTGGGCATTAAGGGGTCTTTTGGTTGTGAGAAGGGCTTGTAATCACGCGGTGAAGGATAATCAGAAAAAGCATTAGGGAAGAAATTTTGCTCGTCCTTGTACCGGGCGCCGTTGTGCGGCAGCCGAGAAGGAGGATTTTCAAACGGATTGCTGGCATTGATGTAATTGTTGTAGTCCGTGGCATTGTAGTAATGCGGCGGCAACGTGGGGCACGGGTACTGATTGGACAGCATGGGACTGCCGCTCTGCGGCAAGAGTTTGGAAGAAGAGGCCAAAGAAGCCACCGGGCTGTAACTTTGGTTGTACTGAGGCTGAGGATAAGGGTAACGAACATTATTCAGTGTTGAGGTGCTTATTGTCGCTTGAAGACTCATCGAGTTCGTGCCGTGTAGCGCACACGGCTCGGCCGAGTTTACCATGCTCGGCGGATATCCGGGCCCGTTGATGACAGTCTGCCGGGTCAGCAGTTTGTGCCTCAGCTTGTTGTTCAGCTCGTCGCATATGGGCTTGTGCTCCCTGTGCATCGCTGTCCGATCAAGCCCTTCGACTATCCCGTAGTCTGCAAATCCGTTGGCTCTGAGCTGGGTCTGGGCTTGCAGGTTCTTCCAGTCCATGGTGCCGTCCAGAGCTTGCAGCCCATTCCCCATCAGGCTCATGCTCGTTGGCTTCAGCCCATAGTTCATGAAGTCAGCCGAACCAAATGCGGGTAATTTGAACGCCTGTAAGAAAATCCATGTTATTATTTTCTTGGAACACCACATGTGGTGACAATCATTTATTGGTCTCCACATGGACTTAACGCTAGATTCTGTGGTTGGAGGCTTATCGTCATTCGGATCGTGACAGGGTAGTAGTTTGCAACGTTTTTCTTTTATTTCCAAGCATGAAACCAGGTCAGATCGTGATTTTTCCCCTTTTTTCTCTACCAATAATCAACCATAGTTTATTCGAATAAACCCCTAATTAGCACCTGAATAAGCACCTGAAACCAGCTTATAATACATGTAAATGTGATTTCAGTGATTGCAATCGCCATATTTTGTTTATGGCAAAAAAAGTGCAACATTCGATGCTTTCCCAGAAAATCGTCCTACATGTAGTCAAGGGACCTTCAAATATTACGTTCATATTTCTGATTTCATTTTTACAATTTTGTAAAAAGATCGAATCTGCAAATAATAACAAATGCTGACATGGAGGAATGACTAGCCAAAAATTCAGAATAAGTGATATTTGATTGTTCCCTTGATTACTAATCTGGTTGTCGAAAAAATTTCGATTTTATACAACTGGAAAATTGTCTTTTAACATTTTGTCAATTAATCAGCAATTAATCAATCTAGATGCTTTTACAGTAAACAATACAGTACAACAATGTCATTCTGATGTGTTTTATCAATTTTGTTGCTGCAAATTTAGTGCACATTTGGTATATTTTATTTTGCTTTTCCACCCTTTTTGCTGTAACAGTTTTGTACTTGGGTAGATCTACCCCCACCACATGGCATATCTAGGTGCTGATTGTGGGTATATTGAATTGAACTGAATATCACATATTCTCAATATGTCGCCAATTGTTATGAGGTTTTTTTGTATCAGTTACCCACACGTGTTGAAGCACCCTTGACATGCCCCTGGTATTTCCTGGTGTTCATTTGCTTCCACCCCCCATAACAATACCCGGGTCAATGTTTGACTTTGGCTGCCAGTCGACCCAGCTTTCAGAACTGGGTCACAGTCATTAGGGGACAGCCTCAGGTTCGTGAAATCACATTAGCAATATCGTTTTCTAATATTTGATTTCAAATGTAATGCATGCAAGTATTGTGGAAATTATGAAAGTTATACCCCTTGAAAAAATGAAATGGCAACCGAAAATGCATAGTGTAGAAGGAGAGGGTTGTTAGAACTTAGTAAGATACAGATACAGGGTTCCCCGGACCTGGAAAACCTGGAAAGCCTGGAAAAGTCAGGAAAGATTGATTTATTTAAAAAAAATCACGGAAATTTAAGAAATCTCTCGATATAGAAGTCAAGAACTCAGGCTGTCAATTGAGGCAAGCAATAATATGCTGTGCGATAGATCAATATTTAATTGTAAATATTGAAAAACTTATCTGAATTTCAGTTTTTAATAAAATATTGATGCTGCTATTGATGCGTGCTCTATTGATGGTTCCTTATTTAAATTTGTCTTCACCTCATCTGTATAAACAATGAATAATAAATATCGCATTTCTTACATTTCAGGGTTCATACTCAAATATACAAAGTCATTTCCCTGACTTTCTCTAACCAACCCAAGTAAATTTCCCTTTTTTTTTTTTTTTTTTTTGAAGAATTTTACACATGTACCTGTATAATGTAAAATTACGCGAAAACTTTATTAGATGGAATAATCGTGTTTGTGTGGTTTATCACTCTCGGGAGGAAAACACTTATAAGATGTTTTTAAAGGGCGGCAAGCCATTAACCCTGACTTTTTAAAAATTTAATGAAAAAAATGAACTGGTATTTGCAAATTATTGTGCAAACATATGCAAAAAAATAAACCAATTTTGGAAGATATTTGCAAAAAAGTGAACCAGTTATTGCAAAAAGTTTGCATAAAAATTAACCAGTTTCAGCAAAAATGTTGCAAAAAAAATGGTTTTCACTGCAGACAGGGCCGTGGCTGGATTCGCCCCTGGCCACGGACCCCCAAGACAAGTGTTCTACATGTAGTTATGCCAATGGGCATGGGCCATGTGATTTTAGTGTGGACAAGAGGAGGAAAGCTGGTACATTTTTGGAAATCATTGGAAAAAAAGAGGGGGTTAGGTGGTTATTGCAGAATAAACTATGATCTTTTTGCATAGCAATATTGTTAATTTCTCCAATATTTCAGGAAGAGGGGAGATGTGACAGACTGTATAAAAATAGCCTGACTGATTTACCAGCAAACCAGAATTTCCAACAAAGACGTGATTCTCCCTGTCAGCTGACTCTCCCTGAACATTTTGTTCTTCCCTGACTTTCGCTGACTTTCCAGGTGCGTATGAACCCTGCATTTATACGTCACATGTTCGCATTTTCGTCAGTGAATTTATTTTAAACCTGGAAAAGTCAGGAAAGTTGAAACCTGAGCTGAATTTTTGGGGCTTCCTATAACAACAGCTTCTTGTTATTAAAATTTTACCATCGGTGTTTTTCTTAATGGCATCTGGATAAGATTGTATAACGAATAAGATCGAATCAGGATATGACTTCGCACTCCCTCAACAAAAAATTTCCGAATTTTTCTCAGTGCCTCTGATTTTTCCTGGTAAATGTTAACCAAGTGACCCACTTCATCAATGACTGATCGAAATTTCCACTAAAAAGTGATTCAGTCTTAAATTGGTAATCGCCAACTTTACAGTTGCACCTAAAATAATCAGCAGATAATTACACTGACATTTCAAACAACGAGGAGTTGTATTTTTGACTGTTTTCAAATGCAATTGAATACTTGCAATTGAGAATGTTGCAGATCATCATTCATTCTGTGGAACTTGTACATTTGCCGGCATTATCCGGCAGGCAGTAGGGCCTGCCGGATAATGCCGAATTCATGTCAATTTCAATGAAAATGGAAAACACAGTAGTATGTGCATTCATATACAACAAAGACAAAAAGGAATGTTAAAAACAATGCATGTTAATGTCAAATGGTTAATGTGTTGCAATGTAAATCATTCTACAACTTTCTATGAACTTTTTTAGGACAAGTACGGATAATCGAGGCTCTACCGTATTTATGGTTCATTGTTTATAAACATGAGGTGAGCACAAATTTCAATAAAGAACCACCAATAGAGCACACATTTTAATAAAAAAAACTTCGGTACTTGTCCATTAACGGAACTACATGTACCTGTTATGTCTTCCCTGACTTTCTCAGGCTATTGTCAGGCTCTAATTTCAGTCAGTTGGCCAATTCTTTACTCGGCCCTCCAGCGCCATTAATAAATTTCCGCCATTTTGACATTTTCCTTTTTGCATGAAAAATGATTTTACAAAATCCTTCACATTTGTTCAAAATTGGGGCCCACCGGATTAATATACTTTCAATGGTTCAAACCACAAACATTGAAATCAGTCAAACTGTTGACTTTTCCAGATGTAAGAAAAATCCCCTGCCCATTAAAAATGAGAAAATATGACATATGCCAACGTAGACAATCCTCTTATATTAAAGTGCCAACGTAACACTTTTCGGATTTCCAGGAACGGAAAATCCAAGAACTGCACCGACCT
>JAQFYZ010002450.1:0-16980 GCA_034695085.1 Cylindroiulus punctatus
TACTCTGGTGCCTACTAATACCAGAGTGAACCAGTCACAGGTAATCCTCAGATTGGGGTGGGTCGCGTCGGTGCACTTTCCCTTTGATTCTAGTCCTTCCAAATGAAAACTTGAAATTTACTTGTAAACTTTCAAGTTTCAGCCCCTTCAAAATTTGACCTTTCAAGCCCTGTTGGCCAGCTGGGGTTGACCGTTGACCATTCCGTACACATTCAGTCCAAATTCCCAGTGGAGGTGTGGAAATGATCTTCATACCCCCATGTTAAATGGTTAATGTGCCCGACCATTGGCCCCTTATTGATGTCTGGGCCGACATGGGCCGAAAATGTAGGATTTTGCCCTAATTTTTACAAAAATCGACATTTTTCCATCCTTTTTCTAATGTGTATTCAGTGATCAAGGAGGGGGTCATGACCCCCATGACCCCCCCCCCCTGGATCCGCCACTGGCTAACATTGTTCATTAACAAATGAATTATGTTGTCAAGTAATTTTCCCCAAAGTGGAAGGATTCGTTCCGCTCACAGTTGCTGGTTGAAGTAAAAATTCCCTAACGTTGGAGGATACACTATGTATGTGCACCCCTCTTAAAATTTGCTGAAAAATGCAAATATGACAAAAGTGATAATGGCAGTGTAGCAAGTCATGAACGGGGATGGACAGGCCGCCAAGGCCATTCGAGATGTGGACCCAGAGCCAACTAGAGGTCCTTGATTTACCAGAGGTTGGTCATAGGCGATGTTAATTAGCTATTGGCTATTGGTTGATGACTGCACGTGACCTGTAGGCGCCATCTTGATGCCATCTATAGCAAGGCTGGTATGGAGTTCGCATATAATAATAACGGTAATAACCCCTTTTGTTTAGCATTTCGTCGTTTATAAGACGAAATCCATAGACGCCAACTTGAGGTCAACTTTGGGGGGCCCAGGTAAACCCGGAATACTATATTTACATGGAGGCCTAAATATATACAAAAATATTTGCAAAAATACCAGTTAATTTCTTGCAATTTTTGAAAAAAAATTTCAAAAACTGGTTTATTTTATGTATTGTTTCGCAAACATTTTTCAAAAACTTGTTCATTTTATGCATTGTTATGCAAACATTTTTCAAAAAGTTTGCAAAACCAGCTCATTTTTTGTGCAAAAATTTAGCAAAACCAGTTCATTTTGTAAAACCAGCTCACTTTTTTACATTTTTTTTTACAAAAATGTTGCAAAACCTGCTCACTTTTTTTAATTTTTTTGCAAAAATTTGTCGCCCTCCATCATATATCTGGCCCATTTTTCTACACTTGGGAAGGCTTCTTATCCGCCTTGAATTACCAGTAAAAAAGAAGTTGGGGGGTTGTCTGTTGTAGCTGCGCATTGTGTACTTAATTATACATAAAGAACGAAACGTGAAAGTCAAACAAGAGAAAATTCGAATGCCACACACCTTGCTAAGCAGTGCACTCATGGCTCAGCTATGCATCAAGATGGCGTCCAAATTTTGCTATGATCAACCTCTGGTAAATCTAGGACCTCTAAGAGCCAACAACATGCAGCGCCATCTAGAGTCGCAACGTTCCTCAGGTGTTATAACGAGACAGGTAGCGGCTAGTCAAGAGGGCCAAAAAAAAATTTCGTGAAAAAATGCACGAAGTCTTGAGGGGGACTTCACCTCTCGCCAGCAACGATCAAACATCCAATTTGTGTCTCGTTTTTCTGTCAAATATCAGTCACGTTAGCCCCCCCTTAGCCCCTCGGGCTTTACCTGGATTAGTTTACACGTTGGATAACTTTGTACTTTTTTAAGCGACGGTTTTGATTGAGGTGAAAAAACAAAACGACCCGTTGCGCATATATTTGCGAGAGGGAAAAGGGGTTAAGGGGCCATTAGGGGAGGGGGCTGCCTATTTAAAAATTTTAATTTCGATCGTAAACAAGGTGTTTAACGGGGTGCCCGGAGGAGGCCTCGTAGAAGGTGAATGTCAGGATCTTACCACTTAAGAAAGCAACCTCTAAATGCTCGTTAATTTCGGGTAAAAACACTTTCCGAATTACTTTTATGCAAAACACTTTGATAGCGGTACTAATTTTTCGTGAGAATCGCCATAAACTACTGTCTTAATTCAGGGCAACTTGTTCTAAAGCATCGAGCATTTCTCCCTTTGCCAAACTGCAAAGTTAGGGAAAACAAATTTCCAATTTCAGATGCATTGTATTTAGATGAGATTTTGCCAGGGCTAGCAAAGCACGTACAGCATAACAAATTTGGTAACAAAATTACCAACAATATTCCTATTTCTGAAAACTTGAATTTTGGCAACGATATTGCTCGACTTTATGGTTAAACACATTTAACACAGCAACATAAGAAGAGTGTTGGTTTCTCCTAACTACTCGTAAGCTTGCAGTGATTGCCTGTTAGTTAGAGCAGTTATATTAGAAATTACGTTTTTGGTTACAATTTAGTTTAGGTTATAAACGCAAAAAAGCACATAATAAAATAAGGATAAATTGCGATAACCAGGACGTCCTTGTCTACTAGACAAGGAGACAACAGATTCACATATTGATATTTAGACAAAATATGGTTCAAATTCCTAGGGGTTACTGTTTGGGATTATGATTAAATTTGGGAATGATGCTCATTGCATATTCTCATACAAATTTTCGCGTTTACTGGCGGCTTTGCAGGTGGGCCTCAGACGTTCGTGAAACCGTCATGAGTCTGCTAAAATGTCACTTCAAATTTGTAAAATCTGAATTCAAACTAAAAAAAAAACGAAAACAAAAAACGGAAAACAACAGTAATTTAACGATGGATGAAAACGTGAGGTGAATACCACGGCGCTCATCCCGCATGCAGGGCACAAATCGGGCTAAGACAGCAATGCCAGACTACTGTACAGTGACTGGTGACTAACAACAATCCAGTTTTGGAGGCCGAAAAAAACTGAAAGTGCAACCGAGAGATGATAAAACTTACTAGACTTATCATGGTCGAAATTAGCAGGTATTGTAAAATCATGAGCGACGTGGGTTATGTTTGCAAAGCCCTGCAGTTCATAAAACTTGAGGAAGAGGTGCGCATCTGGCAGCCCTGTAATTTCGCTTTGCACTCATTGGGAGATGTCAGCCAGGCATTTTACATTCTCTCAGATACAACCACGTCAGTGTACATGTAAATTGTTTTTGTATTCAATAAAAAACCCCTGCCAAACGGCATCTATTTACTGATTGTAGGGTTCTAAATTGAATTGAAATTATATAGTGACAGTAATTTAACAAAACTGAATAAACAAAAGTTGCCAAACGATGATTTAAAACAAAATAATTGGCTGAATTTCAGATCATGCCCTGCACAGACAATTGGAAAGTTGGCTTCTCCTAATGGTTCCTAAGCTTGCAGTGATTGCCTAGTAGATGGGCAGCTACATAAATTACAGTTTGGTTAAATAAAAGCAAATACATTGAGAAGAAAAAGTTTATATTGTAGCAACCCGGATAGGTGTCAGTTTTGTATACTTGACAAGTAGAGCTAAAATACACATACGATGTGCACATTTGGGGCAGGGCGTAATCCAAAGTAGATGTATATCCAAATAACTGAAGCTAGGCAACAGAATGAGCCCATGTAATCGTCAGTCAATTTCAGTACATCACTAACAACCACGGTGACCCATGATCTCCCAGCATCTTCGGATGCACCAGTTTCCACCAGATGGCGTCTTTGATGTATTAATTAATTCGTGACTATGGCAGTCCTGACTTGACAGGATGCTCAAAATATGGAGAAAATGTGCGTTATTAAATCTGGAAACACAGCGTGGGGTGTAATAGTTTGACGTTTACCCACACTTCGTTAGGGAAAGGGTACGAAATTTAGGCCATCACCATCTCCTGTACCAAAAAACAACAGGCACATCTGGGGAATGGCTTTTGAGTAATAATTGCCAGTTATTCGGATGAAGGACGGGGGGAGGGGGCCAGAAATTTGTTTCGCAAGTCACCTGATGAGCCCCTTAATTACCCTGTCGGTATTTGGGACATGATAATCATGACATGACCAGAAAATTGTCAGCCATCTCCTCGCCTCGCCACACACGCTTGAGCGTGGCATAGCAGATATTTCATTTATTTCGTTTTTTTAATAAAAACCTGGTTTCTGTTGGGTCATTTCATAGGGAAAACGACTTCCCGGCAGAGTCATTGGGGGAGAAAATTGCAGCCTTTGTTTTTATCTGGCCCTATCATCAGGTTCAGCGGACGGAATGAAATTGCATGGAAAAGTATTTATTTTTTAAAAGACAGAAGCACTTGTCAGAGTCCACTATTTCTAGCAAACTTGGTTTAAAATTTGCTTCTGGTTGTGCTGATGCAGTTCTGTAGGTGCCTTCATGACAAAGGAATGATGACCCACCCACATGCAGAAGAAATGTATTTCAAATACATTTTGAAATACATTGCAAATTGTGAAATGCATTGCAAATGTATTTAAAAAAAACCTCCACAATAAATGCATTTTTAAATGCAAACAGAAATGCATTTTACCAATGCATTTCACAATGCATGTTACCAATGCATTTCACAATGCATGTTAAAAACAATATGAACAATTTATGGATTGTATTATGACATGCATTTTACAATGCATTAGGAAATACATAGACACTGTCATGGTGTCATGGTAGACACTGTCATTGCAACCCACTTATGGAAATCCATGCACGCTCGGATCCATATTACTGGTCCTATTTCTTGCATGCCATCAGACGTTGGAATTCTCTTCCAAAGGATAGCTTAAGCTACAAGAAATTCATTTCGACAATGAAGAAATTGGTGTCCGCCACAATATGGTGGTACCATTTGAACTTAACTTGGGTTAATGGACTAGACCCCCTACCACATGGTACTAAAACTACTGACAGTAGGGTACTGAGTTGAATTGAATTGTATTGAATTACATTTATGTCTCAATCTACACATATTTTAGAATGCATTTCAAAATGCATTTCCTATAATGTATTTCTAAATGCATTTCTTTTCCGTATGGGTACAACAAGTAAGAGTGGACGATTGGGACACTGTGCATGTGTTAAAGAATGATTTTATCTCTCCCAATTGCCCAATCTTACATGTAGTTACATGTACGTCATCATCAGTGGTCATCAAGTGATCTGCTCGATTAAAGTAAAACGAGGTATAACCAAGGAAATTAGTTCGAGAGCATGTGAAATGATCACCGTGTAAGGAAAAGACATGGCCAGGAAGAAACAATGCTAACCTAATGAAAGTTACGAAAGCAAACCAAAATGCCTTTGCTCAGAGACTAAGGTCATTCAAAAGGTTCAAAGGGAATGTCAGAGAAAACAAAAAGCAAGATATGCTGGACGAAATAACCAAAAGCCATTGTTAAAGCTTAGTTAATCCTACAAACGTTGTTAAACCAAACATTAGCGAAATGCAGTTCTGTCTAGACCAATTAGGACGCACAACCGCTAAAGTTTTGGAATAGTTATCCCAAAAAGTAAGCTCCTCGAAATTCCTTCGTCTTGGGAGCTACAACTCTTAATGGCTCTCGTCTTAAATTGAGCTTTTCTTTTTCCACTAAATGAATAAAAACCACAGTTTTTGGGTTATGGTGGCGTCTTTTTGTTTTGAAATATGGCTCTTTGTTGCCAAACAATTGCGGGTATACAAGCTGCTTGGGCTCATTTGGAAAACGCGCAGGATGCAGATAATATTTTATGGCGCCATAAATATTACCGGTTAGGAATCGTGTTTTGCGGCTTTATGGACCCATTCACCTGTTTGGGTTTAAGCATGCGTGCACATTGCAGGTTTTTTTGCCACCTTTTCGTGATACTTGGTAGTGAGACCAAATTAAGCGAAATGGACGTACGACGCTGTGCAGGGAGTCTGAGGTGAAGAAGCACTGAGGTTAGGGGTCAGAGTTGGGTTAATTCGGCCCCAGGCCTCAAGTGCAGACCCAGAGACCCAAATTAATGCATCGTTGTTGAAAATGACATTTCCCCAACAGTTAGCAGATACCACGGATCGAATTTAAAAGACCACAGCTGGACTTCAATCAGACTCCAAAGTCAGCCTAACCGGGCTTGTATGGACTGGCAGTGACTTCATCAACTTCACACCCCGGACTTCAATGACGTTAGCTGGACTTTTCTTACTTCAGTGGAACTTCGAATACTTCAACAACATGCAGCCAAGGCCTTCTTTCAAGTCTCCTCTAAGGCAGACCAAGTCTCACTGAAGTCCAACTGTAGTCGTTAATCTCAATACAAAACGTCATACTGAAGTCTGCAGTCAGTAATCGAGACTGGACTCATCTGAACGTGCAGTAATTTCTTGAACCCATACTCCCACCCACTGACTTCACCCCAGACGTCAATGACGTTATTTAACTTCGCTTACTTCAGTGTAACTTCCAAAGCATCAGACTTCGCAGAAGTCAGGCAGTCACTCAATCTGTCCCACTGTCTTCATTGAAGTCTGCACAACTGACTTCAAGTCTCCTCCAAGGCAGACCAAGTCTCACTGAAGTCCCACTGTAGTCGTTGATGCCAATATAAAAAGTCATACTGAAGTCTGCAGTCAGTAATCGAGACTGGACTCATATGAACGTGCAGTAATTTCTTGAACCCATACTCCGACTGACTTCACCCGAGGCATCAATGACGTTATTGGACTTCGATTACTTCAGTGTAACTTCCAAAGCATATTAGACTTCACAGAGTCAGGCAGACACTCTAATTGACTCAATCTGTCCCACTGTCTTCATTTAAGTCTGCACAAAGTCATTCTGAAGTCTGCAGTCCACAAACGAGACTGGACTCACCTGGACTTGCGGTGCGACTTCAACCAACACGCACACCTGACTTCCCACGCGGAAGAGCGGGTCTGCACCAGCGCCATCTATGCGCATGTCCTTCTGCTAATGGACTTGGGTGTTGATACGAACTGGTGATAAAGCTGTGGGTGGGTGGCGCTAATCGCGCCATCTATCGACGTTCGGTGTTATCGTCTGCGCTGGGACACGTGTCGACAAATCGACGGACGACGAGTCAATATCAGCCGTTTATTTGCATTGTTTTACAAACAGCGTTTGGTGCAATTACATGGATGGCCCCCATCTGAAAGCCCATTTGCCAGCGTGCATTCCTGATGCTGGGCAGATAGTCGTGGCTGCCCACGCCATGCCATTCGCTAATAACTGCGAATTCTCCAGGCTTTTATCAGCTCCATTAATACACGTGTCTAGATCTCATTATTGCATTTCAGCGCTGATAAACAGCGGGTCGTGCACCCAGAAATAAGTGCGATTGTTTGCACAGAGGTACTGGCTGCCTCGTCAACTTGTCATGACATGTTTGCACGAAGTGCCATTTGGCTTTTCATATTTCATCCAGGACCCGGCAAATGGCATTTGGCATTTCCAATTCGCAATGCAAATATCTCCTCCGCAGGGCTGGGCATGTTTCGTATTCAACTAAGTGCGGATTAACGATGCGCAAAAATGCACTACAAACAATGCCACTTATTGAGATGCATATTTGATGAGTTGCATACCAGGGGATGATCAACAGACAGCCTGTGCCAGTGTTTCAGAGCTGTACAAGCTGGTGACATTCGTTCTACTTAATACCCATGCTTGCTGACCCCCATGATATGATCATCAACTTACATGTCCATAATAATGTTCGTTGACTTTCCTCAAGAATAGAAATGCACATAAACCCATAGCACTACATGGGTTTACAGCCATGGCTCCACCATATAGTGCAGCCCAGTATGCGAGGGTTTAGCAACTTTGAGAAATCAGGTGTATTCTGTTCAAAAGCTTCAATGGGGCTTCTGTTGCTTCTGTGAAGCCAGAAGTCATTAGAGTGGAGCAAAATATCTAAGTCCACAGTCAGGGCCTTATACCAGAAAACGTCACACCAACTTCATCGATGTATTTTTCTTATTTATACAGGTGTGTGCTTTCTTGAACTTGTTATCCTTCCTTTTTAGTGTAATTTTGTTGTAACTCTTTTTTACTTGTGGGACATGTCATTCTATTTTATGTCATTTAGGTCGTGTATTTCTACGTAATTTTCCTGCACATTCTGTATCATTCATTTTACAATCAATTTTACCTCGGGTACTCAGGTACATCTAACCCCCCACCACATGACAGACATATCAGGTGCTCTCTGTGCGTAGATTATATTGCATTAAAGTGTGCAAGTAATAAATGCATGAACTGGAAAATTCAACTTTGAAGGTTTGGATTAACATCTTACATGTGTGGAAACTGCTTTTGTGGAACACAACTTGTACAATGCAATTTGCAATTTACAAAATGCAATGCAAATGCACGTTGCAATATGTGCATACAAAGGCATTGCCAACATCAACCATGATTGAAGCTGACCATCAGCAAATTCGCAAGACTATCCCAACGGCAAGACGTTTTAAAATACACGTGTATGTTTCAAGAAACACCGTTAAAACTGTTTTAGTTATTCGATAGTGATCGGCCCACCAAGGGCGCTTACCTGACCACTACCTCTAATTTCGGCAACGAGCATCAACTGTCGCCTGTCTCAGCACGACCTGACAGCAACGGCCTCCCCCTGACAGTGGTCACCCATTGTCCATCGATGCTTTTTTGCGGCGTTATTCATTCCTTAATTGGCAGTTGAGCAAACAACATCCCCTGGTTGTTTTAGCACGGGGCACATTAATGATGCCTTAAGTGGCCGCCCCTGACGGGCTCTCTGGCTGGGTACAGTTGCCCCCCTGGTGCATTATGGGGGCCGGCTTCTTCGCAGCCAAGATGGACGGCACGTTGGCATGCTAATGGTCAACTCGCATGTGGTTTGTCTCGGGATGTCCGCCACCAGGGGGTCCCTCGGATGGGGTTGCTACCCTGGGAACCCGTGCTGCTTTTGCATCGCTAACAACCTTGCAGGGTGTCAGATAAGGCAACAAGACAGCATTGCACCAGGTGGCGTTGTTTCACTCAAAGGTCTAGCAGTTCGCTGTACTTCACATGGGACTAAACCTATTCATCCAGAAAAGTCAATGCCCAACAGACGGATTTACCAGAAACGCACCTCAACTTGTACGGGCTATCAAAGTCCGCATAAATCTGTTAGCCAAAGGCGTTCACCAAGACCTGTTAACCAAATCTAACCTGTTTACCAAAATGGTTCGCACCTAAATCAGAGTCTAAATCGGGTCCCAAAAATCCATAAACGTTTGCTCGGAATTGGCTCTTAAACGTTTTGAAGTTTCTCAAATGGGATTTTATGTCATTAATTTATACTTTACCTTCACCATGCTGGTGAAGGGTAGCAGCGGGGCATAACTGTATTGACCTTTCAAGTTGCCCTTCAAACCTTTAGGGCCTTCACTTTAAAGGGTAAAAGGGCTATGGTACATACTGTATGTACATTTGCACCCCACATATCATATGTGTACCCAAAGGGATAAAATGATTTAAATATGTGTACCTCAAAGTACATGCCTAGGAGCACATGTCAAGGGTACACATGCGATGAATATATGTATACCCATAGGGTGTGTACATAGTTTCAAAACATTTGTACCCTTAAGGTTCGACATTTGTGCTTTTTCCGTTTAGAGTGTTGGACGTCGTTTATGAACGACACCTTTACCAAACACCCAAACAAAATTTTACAGAAGATACAGATTGTGTTCACATGCCCGAAGCATGTAGTATTTATCAAAACCAAATTTTACAGAAGATTATGTTCACATGCCCGAAAGCCAACGCTCTAATATTAATTATTTTCAAAACCTGGGTACCAAACTATGACGTCACCAGTAATTGATCTATTACCGTCGAGTTATCCATTATCGAACATCCCACCGATGCAATGTTTATCACATTCCCGAAATGAATCAATCCGAATTCCAAACAACAACAACAGCAACAACAACAGAAAGCAGCCGCAACAATGTTGCAAGCAGCAAGCGCCCCTGTAATCCCCTACCTCACCATAAATGGATTAAAAACTAATAAATATTTGCGGTGAACGTTCCCCAACAATGGCGGCCCGGCTCGGCCATCTTGCCAAACAATGGCAGCCGTATCTCCCCGAAACTTCATTACGGGCGCCATTGTTGGTTGCAGCAACGTTGATTAATTACAGCAGAGTTGCGCGGGCTGGACGCCAGGGCACAATTCGGAGATTAAATGCCCCCCCCCCCTCCTCTTCTCTTACAGCGCTATTGATTTCGACTGCAGAAGAAAGAGTTGGTTCGTTAGGTCGGTGCTGCATCAATCACTGCTTGAGAAACAGGAATTTTAAATTCAAATGACGATAAATGATTAAAATTATCGGGGACATATGTGCACGCATTTGGCCATTTTGGAAAATTTTAAATTACTTTTTTGTAATTAGGGTATAGGGCGTCCTGATCACGATGCACATATCAAAATGACAAAAAAGAATTTTATGTAACAATGACTAGAGGATTTCAAAAGCTAAGCTGTTACTTTACGCAGAAAATTGGATTTCGTGGAAGGATTAGAGCGTACACATGCACAGTGCTCTTTGATTAGAGCATGGCCGCATTAAGTTATGATCATGTTGTGCCAGTGCAGTTTACAAACAAGTTATTTACATGAATATATTATGTTAATATATAATAAACCGTCTCGGACTGTATAATATTATGCATTATAACGAAGTGCATCAAAAAAATGACTTTGACCCTATACTCCTCAGCCCCCCTCCCTATCATTTGTTTTGTCCTAACTTAACAATCTCCTCCTCCCCCTTTGGACGTCCAAGTCAAGTGCATTATATTAAATAGTTGAACAAAGTTTCAAAACATCCAGAATCCTCTGCTTCATAAAAAAAATGGTCGTTTATATGCATTTTGCACATTATATGCACTTTGCTAAAATCAACATTTTCCCCCATGCGTTTGCAATGAAGCCTGCTCTGGGACAGCAGGTACATGTAAATATGAATAACTTAGATCATATTCTTCCATATCTAATTAGCACGCATCATATTTTTCCATATCTAATTAGCTTGGATCATACTTTGTCATCTCTAGAAGGATGGTAATCATCATATTGTAACATATTTTTCCATATCCAAAAGTATCGAAATCAATGTCATTCCCATCAGTGCATCACCAGCGTATTATCAACGTACTTATTATGATTTTAGGCCAAGACCAGGCTAATCCCCAAACGGGCACTTAAGCACTTAAATCGCAACATGGCGATTTTCCGCAAATTACTCGCCGTTGGCCACGCAGACTGCACTTTTTTCTCCGAAAAAAAGTCAAAAAGTCAAAAAAACAACGAATTTCGAAAGATGCAAATTCGCATGCAACCTGTTGGTGCTATTGATGCACGAGCCCACCTCGCCATATTTCATGGCTGGAGGGGGACGCTCAGGAAATTACGGGCTTGAAGCCACCACTTGGGGGCGTGGGGGCCAACCAGGGGCCATAAATTCGAGTTGCTTATTACCGACGTCAGACGTGGCCCGGCCAGGACAGGTGCGAAGCGCCGTAGAAAATTACCGCTTTTCCGACACATTTCGGGTGTTTTTGCTGACCCTTCGCGCGTCAGTAATTCATGGTGGGAGTGATAAACAAGAGTATTTGCCAAAGTAATTGCATCCTCTATCGTTTTTTGCTTTTGTCTTTAATAAATTGTATCAATATTATGCGGCGGATGCAGCGCTGGCCATTAAGGCGTAATTACACCGAAGGTTCCGCTCAAGCCAAAATTTCTACAGCCTCATGGTCTACATCAGGGGTGTCCAACCTTCTAGCTTCCCTGGGCAACATTGGAAGAAGACGAGGTGTTTTTGGTCACATTTGTAGTATGATTAATGATATTTTTAGTTGCAATCATAAAGTTTGCAAGTTTACGATTTTTATTGGGCCATATTCAATGTCGTCCTGGTCCGCAAAGTAGGTATATGAGCAAAACATTTACACAGTCGAACCTGGATAAGTGGGATGTAATGTTACCCTCCCAGAGTTCCCACTTATAGCGGTTTCCCACTAACCCAGGTTACCACGTAAGGCCCATTGAATGTGCGTTGTGACTTTGGGGACACCCTGCACAAAATTGCGAAACTCAATTTCTCCTTTCCTGATCAACATATTAATTTTTTTTGTAAACATTAATAGGGACTCGCGTTTTATTGGTGGTACTATTTGACAACTTGTGGAAATGCATTTTATATTAATAAAAACGATAATTCTATGTTTGACTTTTTATTTTGCTTTATGAGCGATAGATGGCAGCACCTGCCGTCTGAATGGGAATATAAGATATCTAGAATTTGGAAAAATTCTAAAAACGGAATGTTTTTTAATTTTATAGTCCAGGAACTTACTATCAATATAAACTTCGAATTAAGATAATTTCAAATGAAACTAAATGTTTTATCTGTCCAAAATTCGGTAAATTCAATTGCAAAAAATCACTTTCAATGGGCCTTAATCATAAAAAATTAATACAATAACACGTAGGGTCGGTCAATTGAGAAATTCCATTTGAACGCCTGATGACGAAGTGATGAAGTCTTTTGGTAAAAGTGACTTATAAAAATGACATCTTTGGACATAACATTGGGTCAGTATGGTGACAGGTTAAAATCAAGTCGCTATACGAAGATCGCATCATTGGGCTTAGCAACAATTCCCATTTGGAGGCCCTATTCTTATGTCAATGTTAATGCCACCAACAGGATATTTTGTCTGAAGTTGAACTTAAGTCAATTAACTTAAGCCAACAAGAAACACTAAAGTGTTATATTGAGTCATATGGTTTCGCATTGAGTACAACATTGAGTACAATGCAAAACAAAAACCTCCCACACACCAGGAGCAGACGGAATTTACGGGGCCATAGACTGTGTGCCCCACTGTCAAATATGCATTAAGATATTGGATGATTCTGACATCTTTAGCAACACGCCTATTGCATACATCACACCGACATTGCGCCCAGTCGCGAATTAGTCGCCCACTGGGATCAGATTTGTTACCTAGAAAACCATGAAAAACGACTCGTAAATTATGTCCTGCAATGCAGAGTATGAAGAGCCAGAAACAGAAGACAGAACTGCTGGGATTATTCCGTAACATAATGGGTTCTTCATGCATTACAATTTAATTCCCAATGAAATATGCAGGTTATTGTCGACACACATTAGCAGTGCCATCCCGCGGAATTTCTCGTCAACTGCCAAAACCTGCGGTTGACTTCACCTTGACCCCTGACCCGAAGTCGCCGTTCAAACAGCATGGTGTACTTACTGAGGGCGTAAATATGGCCCTGTAGCAAATCATGATGAGGTATCCAGGGGTATCACCTAATCCTTGAGTGGTTTCATGAAACGAACGGAGGACGAAATTAGCATAAAACTGTTCATTTACATGTAGTACCAAGACACGTTTGGGTGAATTTATTTGGAAATTCCAAAAAAAAAAATTACATGTTTCGTAGTAATAAATGAAACGTTGCAGACTAATTGCGTGTTCCTCGACATTAGCTTTCAAATTGAAATTATTGCTCACATTTCACTAGGTTGATGATCAAACAGTGAATGGACAATGGCATATTTCCAATTGGTCCTATTTCTAACTCACACTGTATCGTGGTATAAACACGTGTACATGTATGCGTAAAAAGATGGTTCAACTTGTATTATCAATCATTGTAAAATGTTTTTTGCGTTTAAAAACAACTACACTGTACGTGTCAAAAATGAGATGCGCATCCATGGTTATTGGAACTCCAATGACAACCATTGCACAGATGGTAAATACTGTAAAATCAACAACATTAAAATTGCATTCTTGTTTTGACAAATCGTCATAGATACGGTTGATACCGCGCATTTTTTAAAATGCCATAATCAATAGTGCATACATTTAAGTCTAACAAGCATCGCAGGCTCCAAACAAGAGACATCCAGCCATGTTGGAATTCCAGAGCAAAGCATAATCTCGCCCTCACCATTGTTTTCTTAAGATGTCATGGCAATGAAAGCCCGTTTAAAGTCAATAGAAAAACTGATACATTTGCCTTTTGAAAATTACACGTGCATGTATACCGTAGTGGCATAGATGACGTGCACAACATTTCGAGCAAAAAAAACATTTCTCGTTGGTCACTTTTGAGAACCAGACCATGGACAGACCAGTCCTGCCCAATTCGATCGCCCCCTGGTGGAATAGCAAGTTGCGGCGATCGATGATATCCTTTGATTAATTGGACAAATGTAGAACTGCCAGAGCATTAATGACAATTTTTTATGCCAGCAAAGCATGGGAGGTCAGACTAATCCCATTTCGGAAAACAGCTTGTGGTCCCTCTATCAGATCGAGCTAACAGGAATTAGTTAAACTCCACAATTGGTTGAGATCAGCATCAAGATTGCAATTAATTAGTCGATCCCTGGTCAGCCCAACAAGAATGCGGTCGCCAGAGCACGCAGGTGGTCAGTGATGGACGGACACCTAACGGCCATTCGTTGAAACAATGTGATATTACTGCAAGGGATCTAACATGATTTTCAGCCTTAAATCCTACACTGTTTTAAAATGTACAGTACGTTTACAACCAGGTATATGGTGCCTTTATTGACGTTTATGTATACGTATGTATGGCATGCATGTAAACCAGTTAAACTACCATGACTTGGTAGATTTCTGTTCTGTTCAACATGTGGATGTTACCCTGCAGTCAGCATATACTTACTTAAATAAACTTTATTAAAAGTCTCTATGTAAACGTAGGCTGATTTTACATTAGTAAACGCTATACATACGTCATCTATTGATACCTAGTACTAAGTTTCCTATTGATTTTCCCTTTTATTAAACCTAAGTGAGTATGCCATGGATTAAAAGCTGGAGTCCCAAGATGGCCGCCACGGGGCAACGTCGAGCTACTGCGAATGAATTATTCAGAAATGAGTCAGAATTTCTTCGCGCTTCAGCGACTTTTCTAAATGCATAATGCCACAAAAACATTGTGCTTCAATAAAATGCAAGATGGCGGAAGTCATGCAGGAAGAGGGGGGGAACAAAGACATGGCTTCAACATGAAAAATTGCTCAAAGCTAAGGTCCGATGAAGCCCTCAATTATTTTCATTAAGGTGCATTTCAAGTGCAGAGGGTCCCATGCACAGGCACAGGGTAAAAAGAGCGGTGATTTATGGTCAGCTTTGAATGCCAGAAACATATGGATTAGATGACGTCACGCTGTCACCAATCGTTATTGGAAGAGAGAACAGCAGCACCACCATACCATGTTTTTTAGAATTTGGGAAGAATTTGAGCAATGAGACAACTAATACATAGAAGCAATCAACTGATCGATTACACACAACATTAAGTACGTAATTTAGGAAGCATTGGGCGATGATGGCAGCCATTTTCCATTCACCAACAAAATGTATGTGCTGAAAAGCTTGGAAGAACTAATCTATAAACGTTATTTCTGATTGGCTGTTCCCCAGTCCAATCTTTCTTTGGACCATAGCATAATTATTCAGGTTGCATTATACCTTTATAAAATTACAGAGATTAATTAACAGAAATTGATATAAAACACGCAGATAGGCCTTGGCCAAATTATAAGTTCATATATAGTATACAGTTTTAGACTAGCTTTGCCATAGCCATAATGATAGGCAGTAACTTACTCCTAACAACTCGAAGGCTGGCAGTGATTGCCCCTGTGGAGGGGGAAACAGAATCAAAAAATCGCGTTTTAGGCTAGGTGACGTATGTTAGTACCAAAACGAATGCATGTACATAGTGTCTATGGCAGAGCTGTACCGGGGCATATTCCGTAGTACAGCAAATCATTTGCATGTAGCCATAGAGCCTAGGGGAGCATTACAGTAACGGGACATGTTTGTCAGATATTTTATTAGCGAGGCTAATTTATCACCAGGGGGCTAATGGCTCTGGTGATTACCCTCCAAACACGCGCTTATTTTTGCAAAATCCCTTAGCTATTGGCAGGCCCATTAAACCGGAAATAAAAAGTAGGCGCACAGCAGAGCCAATAGCGTCGATTGGAACAGGACTGCGACGCTAAAAAGACGGCAGTAAAACGTTTCGTCGAAATGAGGCAATTATGAAGTATTAAGGAGAAAGTTGGGATTCGTGGAAGCATTTCCGGGCCGGGTCCGCCGTCGTAAACATTTGTTTTTAAAGTGAAAATAATCCCCGATCCGATGGAAATGAAGCAGCAGCCAGTGTTTACGAGTTTCCCATTTAATTAAGGTCGACAAAACAGAGTCGAAAAACGCCACTATCGAAATTGGGAGCCATTTATTGAAAAGGGGCCTACGGCGCTCCAGCTAGCTGCGCCCGCTCGCAGCCATCAGCGCCGAATTCGATGATGCATCGTGCAATAATAACGCTTTTATGTCCTGGAGAGAAGGTAGTATCGTTTCCGAGCCCTTTGCCGAACGCAAATTCACATCCGCCCAACTTGGAAACTGATTCCGAGAAGGCA
This sequence comes from Cylindroiulus punctatus, assembly GCA_034695085.1. Classification (NCBI taxonomy): domain Eukaryota; kingdom Metazoa; phylum Arthropoda; class Diplopoda; order Julida; family Julidae; genus Cylindroiulus; species Cylindroiulus punctatus. The sequence continues at coordinate 16,537 of JAQFYZ010002450.1, forward strand.
ATTTTCGGTTGCATGCTAAGCTCAGCCCGAAATGCCGCCTGGCTTAATCAATGACATGATTAAGCGATAACTTAGGTGGTGAAATCATGCATCTCCACTGATCGTGAAGGCATTGCTCTCCAAATGAGTGCATCATTTGACTTTATTTCAAATATTTCTCCTTTTTAGTGTTTAAAGCACAAGAAATCAAAACTAAACTAACTTAAAATTGTAATTTATTTAGCTGCCCATCCGCCAGGCAATCACTTCCAGCCTATGAGCCGTTGACTGCAGACTACCTATGCAGGAGCAGTTCAAAATTTCGGATTGCACGTGGACGTGGTCCCCGTGGAAAACTCCCGCACTATAGTCGTCACAAATAAGGAGTGGAAATTTGGGCAGCCAATCAGAGAGATTCTGATTATGGATTGACTCTATCAGGACTTTAGGTGGGGAAATCAAAAT
>JAQFYZ010002451.1:0-16979 GCA_034695085.1 Cylindroiulus punctatus
TATTTGAATATGTTGATCAGGAAAGGAGAAATTGTATTTGGTAATTTTATGCAGGGTGTCCCCAAAGTCACAACGCACTTGCAACGGGCCTTAATATTAACAAAAAAAAATTATTTTCATATGTCGATTAATAAAGATGGATTTTTTTTGGTTGTTATATGCAGGGTGTCCCTAAAGTCACACCGCACTTGCAATGAGCCTTAATTAGTGTACATTTGGAAATAATTTTTGTTTCACTTAACATTGCATGGAAGACCTTAGGCAATGCCTCGAAGAATGCATCGCTGTACCGTCTACAACTAAAATAAACATTTATTGACAGAGACCTTTGCCCAGCCTAGCCCAGGGCAGTTCATTCATGACTCTTGTTTTGTTATTTCATTCAGGTATGTGGAGGTCATGGACGAAAAGAATGCATCAGGAAATTTTCCAGCAAATCAAGGCTGGTTGTCTGGAGTTCGTGCTCGAGCGAGGCAACCTACCTGGAGTGAGCCTAGTCCGAGTCGGCCCCATCGTTGCTGAAACGACGGTAGTTTTTGGCCCCAGACCCATCGAGCTTCGGTTGCGGGTAGTCTGTGTTGTAGTTTGGAGTGTGGGCTGCATCGAGGATGATGGCCTGAAGACAGAAAATCGAGAATTTTGGATAAAGTTTTTGGACGAAATAAGGTCAGTATCCAGCTTACTTGAGTGTCTTCCTGGATGCTGATGCGGCGCAGGTAAATGCACATGGGGCTCCAGGCCAGGTTGAGGACGCCTATGGTGCGCATCAACCATGGGAACCCAATTTGCTTGACCACCTGGCTGCCGATTAGAGGCCCTAACCAAAGAGAACAGCTTGGTTGATGTTGCTTCAAAAACCAACATGATGATGCGATAACAGTCTGTGGTGCCAGGAGTGTTTACTCTCTGCAGTATACTGAGTTGAGACCTCTTAATTGCGATTTATTGCCCATGAGATGTTATTTTGAAAACTTGCACTGATTGGGTTTACCCTCAGGATTTATGTCCATTGAGGCGGGTTAATTAGCAGTGCGGTGCATTTGTGGTCAGTGTTTACAGGAGGGACTGAGGGGTTGTGGCTACTGGGGAATGTGGTGGCTGATACGGTTTGATAAGTCATGGGGCAGATTCGGTAACTGATCACGTGGGAAATTAACGAAGACGACTGGTTGACATCAAAATTCATATTACCATAATGGATAAAATCTGCAATAATATTTGGAATTGCACGTCGATGCGAGAGATGTCATTGGTGTTTCTGGAATAAGATGTCTTATATCTCGGGTAAATTCAGGTCTCCCATCTTATTTTCGGTGGCTGGTGTTTCAAATAAAATAATCAAGCAGTACGCAGCCAATTTCTCCATCCCGGGGAACTTATGGTTTGGGTATACCCAAACAAACCGATACTTAAGGTAGTTAGTCTGGTACTTGTCCATTAATGGAACTACCTGTTATGTTAAGGTAGGCTAGGTTAGGTTAGGTTAGGTTAGGTTTTTTTTGCATTTTTACCTACCCTAACCTTACCTAACCTTACCTAACCTAACCAAACCTAACCTAACCTAACCTACCCTAACATAACATGTAGTTCCGTTAATGGACAAGTACCGTTAAACGGTAAATGTTAAAAAAAATGTTACATTATTGATTATTAATGCTAGTTGGAGCTTGTTGATTTGGGTGGGGAGAGCGACCTAATTTCAATTTCTGCCATTTTGTTGGGATATGTTAAAAAAAATTTCACAATGGTTCTTGTAGTTTGAGTAATTCCAAATTGGAATAATGTGCCCCACGTGTACCGAGTGCTAACGCATCAATGTTTGTAATTTTTGAATATTGAAATTTCCAATAAATTAGCACCTGAAGAAAAGGTTCAGTCCCCGAATCGTCGTGCCAGGATGGAAAAATTAGCTGTGTACTGCGTGATTATAATAATAATAATAATAATAATAATAATAATAATAATAAATGCTTTATTCCGCAAAACAAAATATTTTGGGAACAGGGGAAGTGGGGTTGGTCGAAAACAAAATCATCATCCTGACAAAAAAAATACAAATATAAAAATCAAAAAAAAAATCTCCTCTGGAAGAAAAGGTACCTGCAGTTCCTAACAGCCATAGGCCAAGAATGCGTTACTGTTACTTACCCACAAAGTAGGCAAGGCTGACGGCTGCCTGTGCGATGGCGTAAACGCTGCCATACTCAGCCGTGTACCTGGTGTCAAAGATGTGGGCCAGGAGAGGCATCAGGGCAGAGTCGATCACGCCTGACAGAAATATGTTGAAAATGAGTGATCTGAAACTCGTGTAATTTTCGGGGATTTCTGGAGGCCCCACCTATGCCGAAGCCCAGCAGAAAATGAGGTGCCATGAGATGCGTCATCTGGGTGGCGGCCGTTACCTGAGATGGGGTGTGGGGGTGAAGATGGGGGAGAGAGAGGTAATTTAGTTAGTTCAGGCTGCAATTTTGCTCGATCAGCGATCGGCTTGTGATCTTTGGGCGAATTACACGATCCACTAAGCGCGACAAATGTAGGCGTTTGAAGGCTTTGAAATGTTGATTTATTCGAATCCATTATGCGGAGAAGTCATCCATTTAATTGGCATCCCGCTCAATTCCTTTGACGCTCCTAAATTGCTGGTGGGGGAGCTGCACATCAGCTTGAAACGAAAAAACTGAGGCATTGCAAGATGATGTTCAAATATTACATCGTCTGGATGGAGGACATCATGGCCGAATGATGGCAGAAATGAGAGGGTTGGACTAACTTTACTAGTTTACCAAATAAATTTCAAATGACCTTGATGAAGCTGTACGATGTCATTTGCAATATGCTATTGCAATATACAGTAGAACCTGTCTTAACTTATACTGTGTAAACTTATAACCTCCATAACCTAATATAAGCGGCTGGTCCCGAGCTCGTCCCCATGCTTGATTAATGTCCCTGCCTAACTCAATAACCTGCCTAAACCGATACGTAATGCCCGGTCCCTACAGTATTGACTTAGACAGGTTCTACTGTACTCGTTATATCAAAACCAACAATTTTTACCCTTGACAGTTTTACATGGAACCCTGACTTTTTGATCATCTGGTATCTGCAGTATTGCGTTTAAGACTAAAATTCATCTTTTTTTGCACAAAATTCAGAATTTGTTTGTCAATGATAACGCCATCGATAGGGATCGAGAATGCAAATGATGACATCCAAAAGCCCAAGAAGGCGATGACCTCGCAACTTATGATAGCAGCAAATGACATTTTCAAAGACAGTGGGTGTCTCCGGGTTGATCTGCAACTACAGTAGAACCTGTTTAAACAAATACTGCAGAGACCGTGGCTCATATCAGTTTAGACAGTGTCATTCATTTAATGGATTTCTCACTCAAAGAGATTTTCTGTCATGGGCCACCAGTGCTCACCACTAAGTCTTCACCCCTCTTACTGTACATGTAGTGGTGAAAGTGAATGCCAAGCCACACTGCCCACGACTCAGTGTCGATACAGTGTCGGCCGAACTGCTGCAGAAAGCAGATGGTGCAGCAGGCAGACAACAACGACTATCTTGGTGCTGCAGTGGATGAAGGCAATCAAGTGTGAGCACTCTTCGGACACACCAGATGGTCCAGAAAGGCATTCAGGATTACTTTCGATGCATTTATTGTGTACATGTACGTTGCTTTCTTTTATGTAAGGCATATTAGTTAAGAAAAGTTGTGGGACCAATAAATCTTATTGAATATTGGATTATGGAAGTTTATTAGTTCCAGCATGGGGACGAGCTTGGGACTGGCCAATGATATAGGATTATTGAGGTTATCAGTTAAGACAGGTTCTACAGTAGTTTATGCGAATTTTTTGGCGAAAATCCCTGTTGCAGCAGCTAATTTTCTGAAGACTAAATTAAAAGGGGGCAACTTAGCATCGCCAAGGTGCCCCACAAAAAGCACTTACCATGATGGCCGAGAAGCCAACAACTATCAGGGATAAAAAAGCCACCAGCCATCTGCAAGAGACAAAGCGGTTGTTTTTCAGCTCTCAGAGTTGATTAAATTCCAGCCGGATGCTGCAAGAAGCTAATTAGTTAATTGAAGATGGCATCTGCGCCGCCTTTGGTCTCGGCTTACCTTCCAATCTTGAAAGCCACAACGCCGAAGAAGCTGGTCCCTATTAAGTACCCGATGCTGTCTGGGATGAAAACCGTTCCTGCAATGGCAAAGGGGGAGAAGCCATCAGCCCACGCCCCCACAGCCGTGCATTTGACAAAATGACAAAATAATTTGATACTAATTGGATTCTCCGGCAAAATGCATCGCATCTGAGCGAATTGGAAATTAATTGGGGATTAATCTGCGGCGCTATTACCCAACAGTGCACTTCTCATTATTTCGGCATGCATCAACGTCAACACGCGGCTTTTTGTCCAATTTTTTGTTTACCAATTCGATGGATTTTGCATGATTTATAGTCGTCACAAGATAAGAGCGAAAAAAATGGCGTCGTTCAGACCAATAGGATGCCATTTCCTGTTTGCGATTCATCCTTCCGGGTCGTCACAAACAGCACTGGTGAGAGGGAGACACCTGAAGTCGTACCCACTGCCAGAAAGCGCTTTAGCCAATAAGAGGTCAGCCCTGCAGTAGTACTCCAATCACTAAGGCTGGCTGCAGACGAGCGTTATTTTGCAGTGCGTTAACGCACCGTTGGACGCACGGTCACGCTGCATCCATTATCCAATGCAGACATGTAATGGATAAACGCGCGTTTTGCAGACGGATAATTATGGCGCTTCTTCTACCAGCGTAAGCTAAGGCACTTTAGTCTATGGCCTTACAGGATGTGCGTTCTAGCAGAACACCTACGTAAAATGTGCACATGTGCATGCGGCCATTGACAATAATGCCTAGGACGAACACACGTCGAAAAAACGCTGCGCCCCGGTGTCCAAACACCGTTTCTCTGCAGCCGGCCTGAGTAGGACCAGTGTCGCACCTGCGGTTTTATTGGCTCGTTCATGGCCCCCGAGCGTTCGAGGTACCGAGCTCACGCGTGCTTCGTCCACCATGGCAAGTATGGTTCTTGCGGTAACTTTCTTTTCTCCAACTGTTATAGGGTCTGAATAGCCAGGACAAACCTATCCATTATTCTCTCTGACTGGCTGTCAAGGTGTGCTTCTGACCGTACCGCACATTCTAATAGTCTGCCCCCGCTTTACTACTGCCCGACAGGCTGCCTTCGGTCCCTTTCTTGCGACTGGCCATCCCCTCTTGTTGGACCAGGTACTTGGTGGGAATGCGCATCTGCCTATCTCCGCTCTTTTCGCTTTCTTGCAGGCTGCGGGCCTCCGCGATGCCTTCTCTGACTGGCTGCCAAAATTTCCGCTGTTATTTTGGGACGACTATAGTAAGAAATATGCTAGAAATCGTCCGTTACCCAGCTGCCATTTTTCCGGGGCGATGGTGTCCATCAGCCAGATGGGCAAGCATGGCTCCAGAACCGCCATAGCTGATGTGGACACCCAAATGGTTCCTAAAATAGAAATTAAGAGCATTTGTGCCTGATTACTTGCTCTATTTTCATGGAAACATTGTTTGGAGAAAGGTTGCTAATTTTGAAAGGTTTATGAGGTTGTACAAGAATTGTTAGGCATTCGATCCACCGTGGCCATTGGGCTACTAGAGCAAACCATTCAAGTTGATTTGCCTTACAGCTACGAGCACTTTGTCATCACATGCAATAATGCCACTAAACTAATAAATTAGAGATTTCAATTAGGGCAATAAAATAAGCCCAATATCATAAAGCGATCACGACCAACCTACCATTGATCGAGAAATCAAGGTGCTACTTTTTTGGCCTGAATTTTATGAGAATTAGCTTATTTTATGACAGAGCCTGGAGAATAGCCTTGGATTGACATTGTGTTTGGATAATTGATGTCCTAGACATCGTCGACTATGGTGGTTCAGCAACGTTGTACGACAGGCTATATATTTACAGTTAATTGGTGGCTATCAAAGATTATGGCTTGCTCCAGGATCGTACTTCTAAAAGGATATATTCTGCCGTAATACGCCGGAGAATTATATGCCAAACACTCAACATTGCCAAGAATAATTTCAATTACTTTTATACTCAAAATATTCCTCCTTGGAAATATTCCAAATGCAGTTTGATTTGATTTGTCACAGCAGATGTGCAACGTATGAAACGATGTACATGTATGATGTGACTTGTACTAGGTCAATTTTCATCTTATTTCACATCCGAGTCACTCAAGTTCAGCTTGTTTTAACTGTCTACGTGCTATTTATGCGACTTTGACTAACTCGATTTGTGGTGCCTTAAATGTAACCACCTACCGGTATCATTTTTCAAATCTACCCTTGTATTAACCCTTTCAGCCCTGGATTTGTAATTTTTTGAAAATAATTTTTTGATCACATTTTCTTGAAAGTAATGACTCAAGGAGTCTGAGTATCAATTTTCGTAAAGTTCTGACAATTTTTCAAAAATGGCTAAAATTTTAGCCACTATAGGGCTTCGTGGATGATTGGGCAAAATTGAATATTAATAAAAATTATACTGTCATCACTCTAAAAAAAGTTTTCATGACAGAAATAGTAAGAGGAAGTTTATAACTAATGTATATGACCAAGAAACACATTAAAATTGCAGTATTTAGCAAAACAATATAACAAAATTGTAGGCTTACTGAATTTACGTCATATACAAAATTGTAGGCTTACTGAATTTACGTCATAGAGCCCTAATGGCTAAATTTTTAGCCACGCACATTTTTAGGCATAATGTGGAAACTTGTCGGAATTTTGGGACAAAAATTAACGGGCATATCTTTAAAGAATGTGTGATTATAATTATGGAAATAAAAGGCCATTAAGATTCATCTGAAAATACTTATTTTATATGAAAGCTGCGCAACTGTCCGCCTAGTGGTGGATTATGAAAACTGCAATTGGTGGAGTTTTAGCAACAAATCAAATAAATGTGCCACAAAGTACTATTTTCTTATTGATAGCTATAGGTGTTAAGATTCTATTAAACTTAAGGTGATGTTCATAGTGATATTACTTTATGAATACAAAATGAATTTTGAATATGAATGAATATGAAATGAAATGAATATGAATTACAGCATTTGTATTCATAAAATTGGTCTTTCGTTAGAAAAATCTCACATGTTTGTGTTACATGATTTTAAGTAGTTACACATTATGACTTTCCTCAAATCACGTCTGCCTTTCTTTCTGGCAAGACATTGCGAAACTCGTTCATCAATTGCTTACAGTAATTTCGCAATTTTAAATGCGTTTCTTTGTAAGTGCATTCCTTTAATAATGCAAATGCTATTAGCATCTCCACGGTAAAGTCATTAGCATTAAGAATTAACTTGTTTTGCGACTGTAGCAGACATCTGGATAAATTGCTCTGCCCATATTTTTTTGCCAAAGCAAACGAATAAGCCGCTGGAAAATTCTGCCTGAAAAATTCTGCTGAAATTTTTTTGACAATTTGTTTTGACGTGCTAGGGATTGTGTACTTGCCAAGGGCCTACGGTTTTTGTGGAAGGAGTTGGAAGGGAAGTCATTTAGGATACTAATAGAATGGTTGTGCAGGAATTAGGAGAGCGCCACCTGGGAGTATGTTTCTCACTTAGACCCTAAATTCAACTGGAAGCCTATAGTTCATTCTGACGTTTTCAACCAACCAGAAGTCTGGCAATGGTAGGACTGATTCGCTGCCAGCAAAATTGCGCCTTCTGACCAAATGACCGGTGACAGCAGTCCATTAATGGCCGGTCACTGGGGACCTCAACATCGACAATTTCGGGCAAAATTAAGCTGTTTTCCACATCGGAAGCCATTTTTGTGCTTGGAAAACCGAATGCAACAAATCACGTCTACTGGCTGTTTTTGGATTTGCTGCAATTGTCACCTGGGAACATTTCTTCAAACGCCAACATTGGTTTTGCTTCAGCGTCCATTGTCTAGAGGACGTTCGTGACTGAGGCGCCTATAATGGCGACAATATAAGACATTTTTACAGGTTTTCTCATATATCATTTATATTCCCAAGCATAACGTGGATTAAAGACTAACCCCGGGTGGAAAAAGTTAATAGGGCCATGTATGGAATCATATATGGCTGGGACATGTAGGGTTATATCAGAAATTGGATATGACCCTATATGGCCATATAGGTTCCTACATACTTTTATAGGGCCATATATGCACGTACACGGCCATGTAAGTCCACTGATTGAAGTTGTTGCTAAACTGACCTATGAGGAAATACTTATTTTCAAGTGCATTTTTTAAGTCACTGAACATGATTTTAACTACGGAGCATTATTAACGGGAGGACACCATTGCGTTCCACCAAATTTATATGAAAAAAATATGTAAAATATGAAACATTAAATAATTAAGCTGTGATAAATTTATTACATTTTATTGAAATGCGCATCTTGATATTTTACCATAATATGACATTCTTACAATACTTCCATTCATCAAAATTTTATGATTAGCAAAATACATCCGTATTAAACAGTATCAACGGACATTTTCAATCTCTTCAAAATACGTATCAATTTTTTGATACAATTTGTTTCATAACCATATATGACTCATAAATGGTCTTATATGCCATTCCAGACCCCATATATGGTCTTATACATGGCCATACATACACTTGTATAGCTTTCCAAACCCCATATATGGTCTTATATGTGGCCATACATGGGAATATATGGCATTCAAGACCCCATATATGGTCGTATACATGGCACATACATGGGCATATATGACATATATAATCCCATACATGGCCCTATTACATTTTTCCACCAGGGGATGTCGAGAAATTTTTTTGCCAAATTTATCATCACCAAAAGATGACTGGAAATGAGCACCAGTAGACATGGACATGGTAGATTTGACCCCTGGATTTACTAAATATTACATCCATGGCAGTCAAAAGCTGGAAAATATTTGTAAATGTACTTGCGTCATGCGGCCTCTTTTCAGATAGTCCTTGTCAAATTCTAATCAAAACCTATGTCAGCAATGTCTAAAATAATGAAGCATAACATTAAGTTATCCATTCTTACTTAACGTGTTGTCTCCACTAGTGAGTTTGACTGTGTTATTTTAATTCCGTGGATTGTAATCAATGAAATGCAATTCCATTGTTTCTTCCACTTTAGATAGTTTTCCTGATACGCTCGTACTGTTATCAGCAGTTTAGACTTTCGTGGTTTATATATTTTTAAATTTTTTCCTTCCAGACCAGATTGGCCAATATTGAATGATATGTTGTTGTTGAAGTTTCATGAGATGGGCTTGGGTTTCTAACGAGCAATAAAGATAGCCGGCATAAAATACGATGGTATAAATTTCGCCTGCTTCAATATTTACGAATTTGGAGCCTAAACCAAAGAAGTAAAATATGTAATTCCCGAAGGTGAGCTGGTATTTTCTCAACACTAAAAGTTCCCTTCTCTGGCAAAGCCAACTGGAATCCATCGATCCAGATCCGGTTGAATGGAGAAGGGTCAGCCTAGTGACCACGGGGCATTTTGATCCCTTTTATCAGTTGCTAGCCATGTTATAACATTATTTTCCAATCCGAGACTTTTTTTCTCTATCGCTTTTATGGGCTTGATTTCTGGCCCTGAAAGGCAGGGATGTTACATTTTTCCACCGTATGCTTCTCCATGGTCCTAATGCGATCTCTTTCTCCATTTTATTTTATTTTTTGACCATGGTATGGCGGACATATCTTTGTTTCGTTGTCTTCGGTATCGAGGATAATTATTTTTTTGAAGTCTTATGGATTTTCGATACGATGGGTTTAACTCCGGGCCATAATGGAGGATTTGTCCAGACGCCAAACTCATTTAAGTTCAATTCCTCGGTCGGGGGCGTGTTGTTCGAAAACAACTTTTTTCAGCTATTGATGAAGCAGCTTGGAAAACAGAATTGGACTTTGTACCTTTTGACATCATATTTCTCGAATGGATTGTTTGTTAATATAAATTAGCACACTTGTTTATATGCAAACTTTGAGACTTGAGAAAGTGCGTTGTGACTTTGGGGACACCCTGCATAAAATTACCAAATACAATTTCTTCTTTCCTGATCAAGATATTAACATAAAAAAAAAACTGGGAAAATTCTAAAAACGAAATGTCCTTTAATTTTATACAGCTGTCATGCCGCTTCATCTGTGGTCTGCTGTTCCACGCGGTGGCTTCTTGGGAGGGGCACCCAGGGATTGATATCCTGACAATAGCCATGGAGTCTTTATTCCATGGCATGTGGTGGCCTTAATAGTGGGCCACGCCGAGGGGTGGTCACTTGGTGGAGGGTTTCCCCCCAGCAGTCCTTCTCGCGCAGCTCCTAGTGTGGTCTACCCCCCATACCAGGTAGGTTCATAACATAGCGCATGAACTTACTATCAATATAAACTTTGAATTAAAACATTTAGATTCATTTGAAATTATCATATCTGTCCAAAATGCCGAGCAGGTTGGTCATTTGGTTATTGTCTCCGCCTGCGGGTCGTGAGATCTGGGGTTTGCTCCCCGGGATGGTATGGTTTTCGTGGTTTCCACAGCAATTGGGCGAATGGCGAGGTCAGTTCCCCTTCCAAATCGGTCACGACCATCCCAGTCCCTTCTCATATTTGATTACTTCGCCGTGCTTGTTTGCCAGTTCCGTCTTGTTTCCTTCTCGCAGTTGTTTCGCAATGCCGCTGTTGCTATGTTTATGTCGCTGTTAGGGCGCCATTTATCCATGTAGGCCTTGCGCCCTAAAGCCTCATACATACACACACGCACAATGTTTCGGATGTAGCAAAGGATTATCGGTATTTTGCAACATGTCGCCATCAGTGACCTCATGTGAGGGAGCTTGGTGTAAGGTGACTTAGAGTTCACGTGTAACCACGGCGTTAGTATAAATTCAAAATTTGGCAGAAATGCTGAAATCCTGTTGCTAATCGTTGAGACATCATGAGCAGAAAGGTTTTCATCGATTCTCTGCACTAATGACTAATAATAACATATCTTGGCTGAACTCCTATATAATTTTCATAAGTAGTACATCCATTAAGTGTTAATAATTGACGGTTCGTTTACCCACGATCCCAAAGGGAAGGAAATAAAACTTGTATTAACTCTTACCTGCTATGATGAGCACGTAGGGATCCCTCAAGATGTTCCTGGGTGGAGTCCCCACTAAATGTTTCTGCAAAAAAAGTCGAGTTTGAATTATGCAGTCGTGGTATCAACTTGTAATGCACTCGAGAGTTCGAAGGGGACTCGAGTGTGGTTGCATTTAACCGAAACTGTGATGCAAATTGATTGAGTGCTTAATATTGGATAAAGCTGAGATTATGCGATGGGGAAACGCCCGATTTAGCTCGTTCTTCAAATGTTTGCCTTCGCTTTTAATTCCCTTAAGCTACTTCGAAGCTATTTATTTTTCGAAAAGGTTATCAGAAAACTTGAGAACAAATGGTTCGCACTACTTCGGAATATGCCCTGCTGCAACTCTGTCCCAGCAGCGGCATTGCGAGAAAGTGGGCTTCACCTGATTGTCCTGGCAGTGGTTGTCTGCTGTTGGAACAGCCACATCAGATTGACATTTAAAAACTAGGTTAGGTTATGATAAAACATTTCATTTAAGGGTTTTGTATTGTACGTTAGTGCACCCTGCAGTTGCAAGCAATAACTAAAACATGGCATATAAGGAAATATTTTCTAGAAAAATTATTATGGTCAGTTTTTGTTAATAATTTTAATAAATTATTTTTAATTCACTGCAATTAAAAAAAATATATTAAGAGCTCGTAAATGTGTGCTCACATCTAAAAAAGAAATGCTTTAATGTTGTTGCATTACCCATATGGAAAAGAAATGTATTTTGAAATGCATAGCTAGAAATACATTTCAAAATGCATAGCAAGAAATGCATTTGAAAATACCTTTGGATTGGCACTAAAATATGTATTGTATTATGCATTTCGAAATAAATTTTTAAATGTATCGCAATATATATTGCAAAACACATGCAAATATATTGAAATATGTGCTTCAAAATACATATCACAATATATTTCACTATACATTGCAAATACATCTCAATTCACACTGCAGTTATGCAAATGTTGTGTAAAAATATTAATAAATATTATTTTTACACAAACTTCACTGCACAATCCATTATTGACGAGTTACCTTAGTATGGTCCATGTTGAGAAATTAATTTGAAATCTTATCTCTATTAAAGCTGAAATGCATTAAAATATAGCTCAGCATTACTTTATATTTCGAAATATTTTACAAATGCATTATACAGTTTCATGTATACATTTCCAAATGCATTTAAAATATATTTTAAACTGCATTTCAAATTCATTTTGCAAATTGAAATACATATTGCACAATGCATTTAAAATGCATTTTCTTTGGATATGGTTAATTAAGAGCGTACCAATGTTTGGTTATTTATATCAGTGATGAATCGTATATTGGACCCTAGAGTGACAATTATGGTACATGAACATAAAAACTATCACTACATGTACCCCAGGTGGAGCTAAACAAGTAGTGGAGCATGGTTGAAACTATTCTGTGCATATTGGCGTATGTATGCAAATTATGTAAATGCAAATTTTCGCCCCAAAACAGAGCAAAGTAAAATTGTGATAAATTTCTCAGCAGTTCCAGCTGGATAGTCACGCTTTTGTCTTTGAAAATCCCCTTAAGCAGCGGATTTATGCTACGGCGCTCGCCTCCCCAGCGCCCCCTCCTCGCTATTGATTGGTCGTTTGTTGGCTGTTTATGGTGCAATTACACCGTAAGCAGATGAATTCTTTCTAAGCCACGTATTAATGTCACCAAAATGCATAATGGTGATGGCGTGGAAACAATCTTGTCTCAATCTATTAACAGCGTTGAATATCAGTTTGCAAAGAATGCATGCTTATCGCAGCTTGGTGCAAAATTTAACGCCTTACTTCCGAACCCCAGGCACCTTGGTATAGCTAAGACTTGCTTGAGCAAATCTGGGTCAAGGTTTCTTGATTTTAGTCACATGCCATATTATGGCTACATCATACGTACAGTATTTGTATCAATATTTTTTCTCAAATCTTGTGATTGGATATTAAGCACCAAACCTCGTATGTTTAAGGCCCATTGAAAGTTATTTTTTGTAATTGAATTTGGATAATTTTGGACAGATATGATCAATTCAAATGAAACTAAATGTTTTAATTCAAAGTTTATATTGATAGTAAGTTCCTGGGCTGTATAAAATTAAAAGACATTTCGTCTTTGGCCAGATATTCTTTATTTTGTCAACGACAGTAATGAGAGATGGCAGGTGCTGCCCTCTATCGCCCATAAAGCAAAATAAAAAGTCAAATATATCATTATCGTTTTTATTGTTAATGTTTACAAAAAATTATTTTAATATGTTGATCAGGAAAGGAGAAATTGTATTTGGTAATTTTATGCAGGGTGTCCCCAAAGTCGCAACGCACTTTGAATGGGCCTTAAGGTGTTCGGAAAGATGTTTATAGGCATTGGCAGATCTAAGAAAGATGTCTTTTATACTTAGCTCAAAAATACTCTTTAAAAATGGTACGAACGAAAATATAAATGTACCGTACTACAGATTATGCCCTGCTTCGGCCATACGTAAATTATTTTCTTGATTTTTTTTTATAATTTGTGTCTAAACTAACCTGACCTATACCCGAAGATGCAAGTGTTTATTTAACTGCCAATCGTCTGGCAATCACTGCTGCCCAACACGAGCCATTAGGAGAAGCCAACTTTCTCATAGTGTCTATGGTGAGGTTTGGCATACAATAGTATACATGAACATATTCGTGAATTTGATCAACTTTTCTGACATTGGGACTATGTCATAGCAGTAATTTAAAGCTGCTGACGGTTAATGATGGCCCCAACAGCTAATTTCAACTTTGAGTATGAGGGAAATCTACCCATAATTCCTTCCTTTCGAGATTAGTTTAAGTAATTAAAATCCATGGTAACATTACCTCCGTTCCTATCCTTAGATCCAGAATGCAGAACTGGAACACTAAGAAAAAATAACTCGTTAATGATTTGCTGGATGGGATGAGTTAAAAATGCTTAGATCTGATATTAATAACTGGCACTTACATCCGTTTAGAAGGCTGAAGCAGGCGATTATGAAAAATGGAGCAGTTTTGCCCACGAAGTCGTACAACACCCCTCCGAAAGGATACCCCACTAATTGAGTAGAAGAAGAAAATAAGTTTGGTTTTGATGCAAATATTTGGATTTTCATCACATTAAATTAATTTTTCAACATTAATTTAATTTGTGTAAAGACTGGCTTACCCAGGACGCCCATGGCGATGCCACCCATAGCTAATCCCATCACTTTGCTACGGGTCTCGTCGTCTGAATATCTATCCGCAATCATTCCTAAACCTATTAAATTATTAGATTGATCAAAAAGCTGCCAGAACATTTTTCTAAGCAAGATTCGTAACCCTTTCAATCCCACATTATCGTTTATATTTAAGTAATTTTTTGTAACAGCCCACCAGATGGCTCTTGTAAATGTTGACCAGTGTTTTATACCTCATTTAAATGGTAATTAAAAGTTCCTACACCTAACTCGTATTTATCACATCGTATTTATCAAATTAAGTTACTTTATAACATCAAGTTCGGATAACCGGTGCTCAATAATATTTTAATGTAAACTAGAAACCAGAAAATGGATTTGATATGCACATTAGGTTTTGCAGTGAAAATAAATTTGGAAATATTTTGGAAATAAAAATATAACCTTTGTACAGGGTGTCCAGAAATAGTTTTTTCAAGAAAAATGAGTTTAGCTATGGTAACGCATTGTTAGATGTGCAATAATCGAAATGCTGGTATTTTTTTGTGTGTGATTTCTCGCGAATTTCCAATTTTTTTCCTATTTTACGCTTGGACAGTCTTTGAGAGCGAAAATGATTAAAGTTTACCTGAAACTGCGATGCAAGCTGAGCCAATGCCTTGAAGACTCCTCGCCAGAAATAACAAAGCATAACTGCTGCTGTAGGCAAATACTGCAAAATAGCGACAGTTGGTGAAATAACACAATCATGCCTTCAGTGGTTTCATTCAATTAAAAAAGTAACCAAACATGGAGAAAATGTCGAGTCTTAACATTGTTTCCAAATGTATCCTGTTAATTCAACTTAACCAACTGATATAATGGAAAAGGATAAAGGGCAATTAATAGGCCTGCTCCTAATGTGCACATGATATTCAGGGTGACCATAAAGACACTCATTACAAATTTTTTTTTCAAAAATATGTTAGTTAACAGGGATAACAAACTAGATAAAGGTGGAGGCTGCCAATCTAACATTCGGTGTAACAAAATGGGATGATTACTGTCACATGATATCCATCTTGAGGGTTTTTAAATGCAGCCATTTTGAATTATGGTGAATGCAGCGCCGCCTGATGGCACCGTAGCCCAAACACATGAAATTTAACATGTGTCCTGATTCATAAATTTGTTCCCTGTAACTAACAGGTTTTTTTTAAAAAAAATGTTGTATTGTGGGTTAGAACTTAATGAGTACCCTGCATGTAGTTGATTATATGCCGCACAATTGAAGCAGGGACGATACCGATGTACTGCCCGGGATGATACCAGATTTTGGAAAAGGGCCTGAATCGAAGGTAACTCTGAAATCAAGATGGTTGCTCACCTGTCGAGGAAACCATAACGCTGAAATTTCCAAAAAACAACGGCAGCGCATATCCGAATCTGCAACGAGAAATGGTGCGCTTCTTGAATTAGCAGTTTTGACATCCATGTAAATGACCAGTTGTCAGAGACCAAGCAGGTTGGTCATTTGGTTATCGTCTCTGCCTGCGGTCGGGAGATCTGGGGTTCGCTCCCCAGGTCTGCTGACCTCGCTATGGTTTTCGTGGTTTCCACAGCCCTTGGGTGAATGTCGAGGTCAGTTCCCCTTCCAAATTGGTCATGACCGTCCCAGTCCCTTCCCGTATTTGATTTCTTCGCCGTGCTTGTTTGCCAGTTCCATCTTGTTTCCTTCTCGCAGTTGTTTCGCAACGCTGCTGTTGCTATGTTTACGTCTGCTGTTCGGGCGCCATTTAGCCTCGTAGGCCTTGCGCCCTAAAGCCTCATACACAAACATGCAGTGGTCAGAGGGCCTGCCAGGCAGTGTCCATCACTGCCCAATTAATACTGTGCGCCGTAATGCACATCCCGTGTTTCTGGCGACATTCACAATCGGGATTGACCTCTGAACTTTGGTGCATATCTTAAGACGACGGTCGCAGCCAGCAAATTTATCATCGTTAGGCATTGTCTTTTAAAAGGACCTCCTGTTGAACCCATCAGTGATGGAGAAAAATGAGCTGCAGCCCACGCGGGAAAAGATCAATTTTTAAGCCATTACCAAATTTGCGAATTTGGTCGCGCATGCGCAGATCGGAAGAGGTCCACCGACACCTTGTCCAACTTAGCTCAACTGACCTGATTTTGGTTCGTTTTTATTATGTTCACTCGCAGACCCGGGTGGAAAAAGTTAATAGGGCCATGTATGGAATCATATATGGCTGGGACATGTATGGTTATATTAGAAATTGGACATGTACAGTATAGCCATGTATGACCCTATATGGCCATATAGGTCCCTACATAGTCATATATGGCCATATATGCACGTAAACGCCCATGTAAGTCCACAGATTGAAGTTGTTGCTAAACTGACCTATGAAGAAATAAACTTATTTTCTAAAGCATTTTTTAAGTCAATGAACATGATTTTAACTACAGACCCGGGTGGAAAAAGTTAATAGGGCCATGTATGGAATCATATATGGCTGGGACATGTATGGGTTATATCAGG
>JAQFYZ010002452.1:0-16979 GCA_034695085.1 Cylindroiulus punctatus
GCAAAAAACGTAGTTTTCCCTGACTCTCCCTGACCATTTTGCTCTTCCCTGACTTTCCAGGTGCGTATGAACCCTGTCTTACCCACGTGTAATAGTTTCATCATTGCCTGGACCCTGGAGCTAAACATTCAGCATTTCCATAACCTAATTCAATAAATAATTTAGAGGATTTTGGTAAATAGATTCAAAAAGGAGATAACGGATATGCTATAGATAGTAAACAAGAATGACACCTTTCCAAGCTGTTGCAATTTATCCTTCTCCTGTCCCTTTTTATGTTCAACCTATTCTAAAGTAACAAAACATGTCTTTATTTAGCTGCCCAACCGTCAGGCAATCACTGCCATCCTCAGAGCTGTAAGGAGAAGCCCACTTTCTCGAAGTGTGTACACGTAAAAACGTTTCTGCATATCAATCTGTCTTGCAACACTACTTGTTAGGAGAAAATGTGGCAAGTTATTATGCCCAGTTGGGGGATTTGTTTGCCTGGAGTCGGTGCATGATAACGCAAACAAATGTGACGCAATACTTAGAGGATTACTTTTCCACCTTATACTGAAATAAGTCATAACTATGCGGAAAGTGTATGATTATTTTTAGATTTCGTGTAAATATTTACAACAGCGTGCAGCAAACTTTTTCAAATTATCTTCGCGCATAACACCAGTGATTTCTTATAATTGGCTCTGGAAACAACCATTGAATAGAAAGCTCGTGCAGCCATTTAATAGCGAAACTGTTCAATTAAGAACGGTACACTTTAATTAAAAGTGAGCAACAAAAAAAACGAAATCGCAGCATTTATGGAAAAAGGACCTGGTTATCTACATGCACCTATAATCACAATTTTAGAGAAAAGTAATTTATTAATTACTGTCTGAATCAATGCAATTTCGTTACCAACATAAAACCGGAAATTTTAATGTGGGTATAGATGAGAAAATTGAACGTTTTGCTCAAGTGGCATGAAATTTCGCAACGAGTCATGCACTTAGGAAATCTTTTGCCGTTGGCGTAACATCCGCTTCCTTATTTTCAAAAACATTGTCACTCGAACCATTTTCATTGTTTCTGGGCTACACTTTTTCCAAAACATGTGATTGAAGTTGTCGTCATGAGTAGCAAAAGGCGACCATTTGTAAGGATCGATAATGCAAATCGCAGCCCTTCGTCAAAGCCCATGGATGTATACGATATTACTTTACTCATGTACATGTAAATAACATTACATTTGGTGCGTTGGATTCTTATTTCATTAAGTGCCTATAAAAACTTTTAATTGGAATGCTGTTGACGCTTTATAAAGCATAAAAACGATAGCATAGTTTTAACGTTCGCATACAATATTCTTTTGATTATAATGTTTTTGCATTTTTATGCATCAGATGGAGTTGAGCAGAGACCCTAATGATAAACAGGCTTTAATTTTGCACTGCCTTTTGGTCCTTTTACAAATGTTACACTGCGTCATAATTGCATCGTTTTCCAGATAGATTTGATCAACGTTTAGTTATTGTCCTGTGTTCCCCAGGGCCATCGATGACTTAATACTAAATGCTTTCTGTTTACACTATTTTAACTCTGTGGAATTCGATTGACGTTTTCCCTAGTCTGCATGGTATCTCCCCCTCAATTTGCGTAGACTGAAGAGGGAGGGATGGTACATTTTACAGTTGGAAGAAGAATTCCTGGAAAATTTAACACTGCACTTCCTAGAACATAATATCCTTCGCCAGTCTAGTGTACTACACTATTTAGCCTGAATTCAAGTAAAGTTCTGCAACACAGCGTCACTGACAGTAAAACCTGATCAAGTCTTGCAGCACAATCTAAATTTAGCCAATTTTTATTGCAAGATATTGCTACTCCCAAGTTGCAGTCCCAAGAGGGCATTTGTACCATATAGGTACATGTATATTCAAGTATTATGTCATCATCTTATAGGATGTGGTGGCCAACCAAATTATCACGAATGAATTAGGCAATTAATTGATGATGTCATCATTGCTGTTTTATAAAAAATTGCGTTAAAATCCAGCATTTGTGACCCAGTTTCGCAAAAAGTTTCGCCTACTAGGATTTTCCAAACCTTATTCGCTTCATAATTACTTATTACGAGCAAACATTCATCTTTTCAGATCTAATTTGCACAAATAGTTCATTCAATTCGAAAAATGTTTGGCCAATGATGACATCATCATATATGGGGGTGGGTTTGGAAATGATTTCATGGGAAGGTGGTGAAGAAAGGTCTGCAGAAATCCCGAAACAGTGCTGACATAATATAAAATTATATTGGAGCGCCCCTTATGTTGCGAGTCGTATAAAATGAACCCATGCACCAACCCATGTTGATAAGAATAAATGTAAATGCAAACAAATCAGTGAGGATGGTGAATCACTTGTGAGTTAAAACTAAACACGATAATCTTGTACATGTAGTTGCATTGCACTAAGTGCTCGAGCTTAGGACAATCAGTTTTGCTGGTGGGTTACACCCCCTACCATATGGAGAAATTTTTTGTGGGGTATAGTGTATTGAATTGAATTTTCTAGAGTACTTTTGTATAATGGAAAAACCTGTGAAAGCGCAGCATCTTCAAGATCACACGTCAGAAAAAAGTCTACTGATTGAACTGAATTTACACGAGGGTTTAATTTTGTGGTTTTTGAGCATTTTCAACAATAACTCTTAAGACCCATTGAAAGTGATTTTTTGCAATTGAATTTTGGTAATTTTGGACAGATATGATAATTTGAAATGAAACTAAATGTTTTAATCCAAAGTTTATATTGATAGTAAGTTCCTACGCTATATAAAATGAAAAGACATTTCGTTTTTAGAATTTTTCCAGATATTCTTAATTTTGCCAACGACAGTAAATTTCTTATATTCCCATTCAGATGGCAGGAGCTGCCATCTATAGCCCATAAAGCAAAATAAGAAGCAAACATAGAATTATCGTTTTTATTAATATCATATATGTACATTTGCTTAAATTGTCTAGAGCACATGCCGAAAAATGCAAGTCCCTGTTAATGTTTACAAAAAAATTATTTAGTATGTTGATCAGGAAAGGAGTATTGTATTTGGTAATTTTATGCAGGGCGTCACCAAAGTCAACTTAATTCAACTCAATACCCTACTAGCAGCATGTGATATGCCTTGTGTTTGGTAATTGCCACCTCAATGAGGTGGACACCAACGTTGTAAAATTGAATTTCATGCAGCTTAAGGCTATCCTTTGGAAGAGTATTCCAACGTCGAATGGCATGCAAGAAAAAAGACCATTAGTACGGATCCGAATGTGCTCCAAGTTCCATTAGGGGATTGGAATGACAGTTCCTACCGCCTCGCTGGTTGTGTTTGACAATTCCCTCTACCAAATTACACTTACTTGATAAGGTAAATTTTTCAAAGAGCCCCATGCTTTGAGCCTCCTGACTTGATCGCAAGGTCTCCCATTGTAGATCCTTGTTCATTTGGGTGACGCTCTTGTCTGGCTGGTATTTACCAGTTACAAATCTAGCAGCTCTACGCTGCATTTCTATAATCGTCCCAAAGAACGAGAGGAAAAATGGCGTCGTTCAGACCAATAGGATACCATTTCCTGTTTCTGATTCATTTATCCCGGTCGCCACAAAACAGCGCCACTGAGCGGAGGCTCGTGAGAGGGAGTAGCCTAAACTGGTGCCCACTTCCAGAAAGCGCTTTAGCCAATAAGAGGTCAGCCCTGCAGTGGCCGGCCCAGGGTCGCACTTGAGGCTTATTGGCTCGTTCGTGAGCCCTCTGTAGGACTCCGATCACCGAGGAGGACCAGGGTCGCACCTGTGGGTTGATTGGCTCGTTCGTGGCGCCCGAACGTTCAAGGTGTATACGATATGGTTCCGGGTACCGAGCGCACGCATGCTTCGTCCACCACGGCAAGTATGGTTCTGGCAGCCATTTTCCTTTCTCCAACTACTGTTGGTTCTGAATAGCCAGGACAAATGTATCGATAAGCCAATTCTCTGTGATTGGCTGTCAAAATTTCCGCTGCTTCGTTGGGATGACTATAGTTCCTGCTTCCGACCAGCCCTATAAGGATTCCAAAGTCACGACGCACTTTCAATGGGCCTCAAGAAAAATTGCGCTGCGGGGACACCCTGTAGCTGCAATCTCCCGAATGTAGGTTACGTCCACAGCCAGTCCAAACGTTTCCAGCAATTAACTTTCTATCATTTATGTAACATTTGCGGCGAAAAAAGAACTGATATCACTGCAAAAATAGCCGTTTTCGGCTTTCTCCGTCATTTTGTTTGCTCCTAAAGATAGAGGCAAAGATCGGTTGTACACGCAGCTAGCAACGCCATCGAGCTCAGCCCACGCTGAGGATAGAATCGAGTTCAACGACCTCGTCCAATCATACGCGTTCACTGTTACACAACGATTACGTAAAACCAGAATGGTATTTGTTCACAACCTACATACATAGTCAACAGCCCATGCAACGGAGAGACACTCTCGATTGAATAGAGAAACTGTTACATGCTCGGCCATTGTATTCACGAACAGTTAGTGGTGAAAATTTCTCTTTCCTGTTGCGCATCAAACGCCATTTTTTACTAATAAATGGCGGCCATCCCACCGTAACAGTTTTTCTAATTGCAAAACGCCCGAAATAATGGCGTTTTGAACGTGCTTTTTTGCTACCCAGTCATACCCGAGGTCGCTGAAGAAGATGCCAACCAGCGCCTCATCTGGTAAAGGTTACCCACAGATGGCGCTCCTGCTCCCGGAGTCAATAGCCCCAATTTACAATGACGGTTGGGAAAAAAACGCGTTGAAACAATCCGATTTCAGCGCTATTGTGTTTATTATCTCCCGCTTCATTGTATTTTTCGAATCGAACCACAAATCGCTTTTTGGCGCTATTGATTTTTTTTTTTTTGGATTTTTTTTTTCGAAAAAAAAATCCTCTTTGGGCCAGCAGGACTACTGCTATGTCATACAGCATTAATCGAAATTTCCATTTTATTCGTCATCTACTTTTTCGGGTATTGATTTTTTACTAATAAAAGCAGCGTTTATGGCCGGGTCTAGTGTGCATAAGTTGCATGGACAAGTGCACTTATGTAAACAGTAGTCTTATGGGTGGTATTGTACCACATTTGGGATATCCATCATCTTTCCTGTTATAAAGCGAATGAAATTCAGAAAATTTTACATGGGGAAATGGACTGGAATTTTGACAGCTATTGTGTAGCTATTCGATATGGAAGGTGCGAGGATCATAAATATTAGTTAACAAATGTGGGATTTAATGATTATATCATTTCTATAATGTGTCTTTGTCTATCGATCCCCTTATATTTAAGTTTTCTCTTATTGCATATTTAAGTTTTCTCTTATTACATCAAAATAACTCCTCGCATGGACAAAGTGTACTTATGTAAACAGTACTCTTATGTTAAACATGTGGTATTGTACTACATTTGGGATATCCATCATCTTTCCTGCTATAAAACGAATTATATTATTCGAATTAACGAATTATATAATATTATATTTAAGTTTTCTCTTATTGCATCAAAATAACTCCTCGCATGGACAAAGTGTACTTATGTAAACAGTAGTCTTATGTTAAACATGTGGTATTGTACTACATTTGGGATATCCATCATCTTTCCTGCTATAAAACGAATGAAATTCAGAAAATTTCACATTGGGAAATAGACTAGAATTTTGACAGCTATTTGATATGGGAAGTGCGAGGACCATAAATATTAGTTAACAAATGCGGGATTTAATGATTATATCATTTCTATAATGTGTCTTTGTTTATCGGTCGATCCCAGCAAAGGAAATCACACCGTATAATTAAAACGGAACTTCGTACAGAAAATAAATACGCCTGGGTGTTTTGTTTCATAGCGTAATAAAAGCAGCCCACCTGATCCGTTCCAATATATTTTAATATTTTATTGCCACTGTGTCAATAGGGCTTTGCAGTCAATTTTTCATCTGCCAACCAGGTACAGCAAATGTTGGTCTCACCTTATCGTGCACCTTCTTATCATTAAAAGGTGTTCGCAGAGGGCTTCAACCCGAATTTATGACGTAAAATAATTATTCGACTTATCGCTTTGCACATAGTCAAATCGGCTAATCGGCTTCATCAATTAGCACTTCTCAGGGTTATTGACACTAAATGGAAAAGCAGCATTGAACATATCAGGAAACCATCACCAAAACTTTGGTTTCATAAAAACAGTATACATTTCCGAAATGACTTTTTTCCCTTTTCTTGAGACCTTTGTCCGATGTTGGTGCACAACTGGTCATATCGGTGCTGAAAATCTGATAAATCTGCTTCGGACAAGTACATGTTCACACATTTGGCTAAGTCTTAATAAAGCAAATGACAAAATGGAAGGCGATGACATTATTAGCAAAAATAACTGACCGTACTTCATATTTAGCTAAACGTGTTTATTTTGTTTCTCCATGAACTTCTTATCAAAAAAGGAAATGGTGTTCACTGCAGCAGTTAGCTAATAGATTTTGCTGCATTCCAAAAGTTCACTGTCATGGGGAACATTTGAAATTCAACACCAGGTTATCTCAAGTTCATTTTTGCTCGTTTTCCAATTGCCATTTCACATTTCTAACAGATAAAAACAGTGACATCTAGTGGTAACATGCGCAGCAAAATACTGTGAGCAATTTCCAACATGTTAAGTAGCATTCGAAAATATTTCCAATGTTGGTGTTGATGCATGTGCATTAGAGATATCATGTCCCACTTCTAACATTTTGCATAAAATGGGAAATTAGCAACACATTACAATGGCTTGAACTTGAAGAGTGTCATTTATGATTTATAATATGGTTTGTACTCATATGCTAGCAACTCAGAAAACAGTACACTACTTACATGTATGGAATGAGAGGCTTTGCTATCAAGTTCTTCCGGATGTGCAAGTTGCAGGGTAACCCAACTTCCACCAAGTGGGACCTCTACAACATTTCTCAACAGGCAAATGACCAAATGCTCAGCCCCAAGTCATTGCCCTCTGTGATCCCGATGGTCAGTTTTCCAAAGTTGGGCATTTCATAACTTATTTCAAACAGAACCATACGTTAAAATTGACTGCACATGTAAATGCAATGGTAATGAAATGCTATGGATTTTTCTTATCTTTCCTGATCACATTCTATTTTTGGTGTACTCGCCACTTGGCAGGGAATGTCCTGTCACTGAAGTTGGGTTCAGTGACCCCCAACTAGTGGCTGCTAAAGGTAATTCGGTGACCATTGATCCTGATCAGCAGTGGTAGATTTTACAATGTAATAGCACAGCCATAGGGTCAAAAACAGTGGGCAGCCATATCACAAAGGCAAACTTTATCAGAAGATTCCAAATTGGATTATATACATGTACATGTAGGAGTTTCTCGAAGACATGTGCATCAGGGTCATATCTGATCTGCAATGTGATCTGCCCAAACTACTGTATCCCAGCTTTTTGCTACATGATGCATGGGAAAACTTTCGTCAAGGAATGGTAGGGAATGAGAGACAATTTCAAAATGTATTTTAAGTTTTCATCACAAGTTCGAATCATATTTTAACATCATCATATGGACTATTGGTACTTCTAATGGTCTCCAAAAACAACATCAATTTCATTAGCTTGATTTGCTCACCAGAATGTTCCTTAGCTTGCATGCACGGAGGCATGCCCTTAATTATCTGACAAAACAATGGCAGTGTTTATGTGCATTTTCATTGTTTCCTCCATTGAATAAACAGGGGAAACTGCATGCATGTGCACTTGGATGTGGAAACTTCCTCCAGTCTAATTTAACGTGCAATTATGCTGTACAAGAAATGTTTAGCAGTTGCCAAAACCACTGTGGAGTGTGGGTGCAGTGTGCAGTGTTCAGAAAACAATGTATTGATATTGCTTGTGAATGCAACGTTTGGCCCACCACGAAGGCTGCTCTTATTTAGATGGATGGCAATTTTCAAAACCCGTTGTCCAAAGTTAACTTTTCGGCCATGCAATCTGGCCACACCTGCTTCTGATAGGAAACTTCTGGTGGAGAAACTCACTAGGAAATCTTATGTTGCTTTTGGACATGAGTCAAATGGCTCGGCCGCCTGAATGATTTCACTTTGGGAACGTGTTTAATGCTATGTGGGAACTGCTATAAGAACCCACTTAGCCGAAACTCATGCGTGACCCCCTGGTGACGAGCAACGGTTTCAACCAATAGGAATCCCCTAGGTAACAAATATGAAACAATGACGAGGTTGCACGCGATTGGGTGGTAGGTTAGCCCCTTATTTCAATCAGCTGTTCATGGAATTCCAACTACATGTTCAGTGTATAAGTTACAAACATCACATCCAATCATATTCGACAATACACATCATGAGCAGCAAGCACGTGGTGAACACGTACTCAATTTACTGTTACTATGGTTGAACTTTGATTGTGGTGTTCATGTACAGTGTATTTGCTGCAAAATTTATATTTATTAAATTTAGGTGCCATTTTGGAAAGTGTCTGAAATTGCTTGTCCATAATTTTTAAATGCTTCAAAGTTTTGGAAATGTACATGTATATGATAGCCAGTCTCTGCATTATGAAGTTTGTAAAAGTTTTAAATTGATTGATATGTTGATATGTCAAAGCAATAGATTGGTTAAATAATGCTCGAAGTAATGCCTTGTAATATATTGGGAAAACCACGTTCATTTACAGAATTCTCACTTAGAATCCAATGGTGCTGTTGTAAAAGCTTTTCAACTACATGTACAGTGTGTAAGTTACAAATAACACATCCAATCATATTCGACAATAAACATCATAAGTAGCAAGCACGTGGTGAACACGTTCTCAATTTACTGTTACTGTGATTGAACTTTGATTGTGGTGTACATGTACAGTGCATTTGCTGCAAAATTCATATTTATTAAATTTAGGAGCCATTTTGGAAAGTGTCAGAAATTGCATGTCCATAATTTTGAAATGCTTCAAAGTTTCGGAAATGTACATGTATATGATAGCCAGTCTCTGCATTATAAAGTTTGTAAAAGTTTTAAATTGATTGATATGTTGATATGTCAAAGCAATAGATTGGTTAAATAATGCTCGAAGTAATGCCTTGTAATATATTGGGAAAACCACGTTCATTTACAGAATTCTCACTTAGAATCCAATGGTGCTGTTGTAAAAGCTTGGATAGGATAGTTGATTTTAGCTTATGTCTGTGATATCCATTTCACAGCAGTTCTACAACAAGGATTGTAAAATCTAAGAGGTCATGTAGCCAATGATGTTGTTCTGTGTTTGCGAATTAATTAGACCTAGCGTGCAGCAGTTAAAATGATGTCATTAATGGAACTGCAGTTAGCGATTATGTATAATTATGAGTTCAATCGCCTCGAAGTAACGCACTAGCCCCAATTACTGTAGGTGGATGTGGACATTTATTGTGAACGCCTTTGGAGAGTCCTTAGGGTGATGGTGGGCCACTATACATTTTTTTCAAAGTAGGTGTTCGATCATGAACATTTCAAGAATAAATTACTACAAGGGGCAAGGCCTAACCAGTTGGGGACGTTAAAGTATTATGGCATTACTATTTCACGATTTTCGGAACCACCCCACATGGCAAATATTTGTCAAAATTGGATTAGAATTGATGAATATTAGCTCATAAAAATAATAATGAAGCGAATTATATTAAAAAAACATAGGCGACTTTATTTATTTTCCAAAACTGGATGAACTTTAAAAAAATGTTTTATGAAACAGCAATGATGACATCATCATCTGCCACCTCAAAGATGATGACATAATTCTTGAACGTGTCCCCTTGTTGGCAAACAAGTCTTTTGGAAATTTGGGCAAATCCTCATTCACCTCCACCATCAAATTAATCCCTCAAAAGTAATTTCCGGGTTCATACTCAAATTTACAAAATCATTTCCCTGACTTTCCCTGACAACCCAAGCAAATTTCCCTGACTTATAACTCGTGTAGAAAATATTTGAAACCTGCTCATGAGAAAAATATAATGTTTATTAATATCAACTTTTGGAAATGGTCAGCAGAAATCTCAAAATAATTAATAAACATGTGAAAAAATTTATTTTGTTGAAGAAACTGTTATTTTCCCTGATTTTACAGCAAAAAACGTAGTTTACCCTGACTCTCCAGGTGCGTATGAACACTGAATTTAACAGAAACGAGTTACATTGTAATTCTACGAGCTGGGGGTATTTTTGGAAAGATTTTTGAAAATGAAAAATAGTGGACCAATAAGGCGGGGTAGAGAAATGCCACGTGTTCATCCCCTCTTCTCCCTGTGCATTTTCCATTCTGCAAATAGAGGGGTTCGAGTTGCTCAAGTTGAGAATTTGCCACCCAGAGTATCGAAAATAACATTACTTGTTGTATCAACAGTTGAGGATGAGATCAAATTAATACCGCACATACAGTACATGGTTTTCACCAGACATTTCACTCCACTCAAGGCGTGATCTATGGACCACCAAATATGATTTTCGGCCCCAGCTCATGCCTAGCTTCATGAAAGAAGTAATCGCCAATTTACGATCATCAATTCTGATTTACAGCACCTCCCCACAGTGACGTACATGTACGTAATTCACTGTATGGATGACCCCGTATGTTCGAGCTCGACCACAGGCCATTTGCGTGGAAAAAAACTACATAAAAATTGCCAAGTAAAAAACTGAAAGAGGGTCGTCCACGAACGAAGCCTCTTCCTCCCCTTAACTGGGTATGATATGGACGATCCCTGATACCCAGCGCCGTATCACATGATCACACATGGTGTCAATTGCGGTGATAAGCTATAGTCGTCTCGGTAAAATAACGAAAAATTTTACAGCCAATCAGAGCGATTCGGCTTATCGATGTACCGCTTCAGGAGCTTCAGCGGTAAGAGGAATATAGCTGCCATGCTCGATATTATATTGCAGGATGGACTAATCGCAAACAGGAAATTGCATCCTATTGGTCTGAACGACGCCATTTTTTCGTTCTTTTGCCGGGACGACTATAGCCCTGGAATATTTGTCGAGAGTGACAGGTGAAGACCTGCAACTCAATAGGATTTGCATATACAGGGTGCTTCATCGCAACGGACTGCCTGTTCGATGCATACCACCATGGGGGTGATGTGACGAACAGGAGGTCCGTTGAGATGATCACCCTGTATATTTGTGAGCTAATCCACCAAATATATTGTGATGCTCATTTTAAATTTCTACAGTTTGCTCTAAGCAAACCGTAGAAATTTGGTATGAAATGGATGGAAATGGGGGAGGAGATATTACTGAGGTGCACTTTGAATACTGTAATACTACGTTTCCACCAAAATGAACTATGATTAGTGTATTATGGTTGTTGCATGACGGGATTGGGTTATTTTTTACAGGGTGATCGTTTATTTTGCATCCACAGACTTCATAGTTTCGTTTGCTATCACGTTGGCCCCCTGAATGATACAACCATAAAATATGCACTAAAATAGCAACTCACTCGATTGTTCTGTAATTACAAATATATTAATCAATTTAATCGCTTCCTATGATATGCTGAACGAGCGTAGCAGACGGGAACTGTACGCTAGGGTTAAGTAGGGATCACATGGACGCATGGAAACGTTGAGTGGTGACACTGCCTGACGTCACTCAATCGTTGGTTCGTGGCTGAATTGTGTTCCTAGAACATAATTTGTTGAATTGTGGGTTGGGATCACAATTAACGTTGGATCAACATTCGTTTTGAGTTTCCACCGAGAAATGAATTGTTGGTTCGGCCACCAATTATAATTCAAAATTGCGGTGGAAACGGAATTCCACCAAAATGAACTATAGTCGTCTCGCCAAAAGAACGAAAAAATTTCCAGCCAATCAAAGAGATTCGGCTTATCGACGTACTGTTTCAGGAGTTTCAGCGGTAAGAGGAAAATGGCTGCCACGCTCGATATACTATTGCAGGATGGACTAATCGCAAACAGGAAATTGCATGCTATTGGTCTGAACGACGCCATTTTTTCGTTCTTTTACCGGAACGACTATAGGCCTGATTAGTGTATTACGGTTGCCTCGCAATCATCCCAGCCAATCAAAGAGAATCGGCTTATCGACGTACTGTTTCAGGAGTTTCAGCGGTAAGAGGAAAATGGCCGCCACGCTCGATACACTATTGCAGGATGGACTAATCGCAAACAGGAAATTGCATCCTATTGGTCTGAACGACGCCATTTTTTCGTTCTTTTACCGGAACGACTATAGGATTAGTGTATTACAGTTGCCTCGCAATCATAATACACTAACCACAATACAAAAATTGATTGTTTCCACATTTCGCGTACATTTTTTGCAATTTGTGATCCGTTTGCAATTCAGTCGCCCAATTTTTTTTTCGGACCATTGGCAGAATGCGTTCGTGAATAAACCACTTGGCGCTGGCTAACCAGCCGTTAGCCCCAGTTATAACTTATTAGTAAAAACCGAGAATGGCGGTGTATGCACTGCAGCTTAAAATAACAAGTGGCGTATATGGGGAGTTTATTTCGGTACGCGGGGAAAAGTTGGTGCAGCGCTGAACCTGCGGTGTCAATGACCTCGCAGTATAACAACGCGGAAGTGAATGGGATTCTAACGCACAGCCGTGCTATTCCCCCACGCTTTCTAACGGTGCTTTTGCTGGCGAAAAATGCTCGATAATAATTCAGCTTAGGGTGCAGGGTGGTGGTGGCACTTACCTCGACACGGCAAAACGCAGCGTTTCCGGTTCGGTGGAACGGCACTGGGCACACACTCCCACTAAAATCCCCGGTAAAACTAAGGTTCCTCGAGAGAAAACCCAACGGTCCTGGAAATCTTAAGTCCCGCAGTCCAATGGCTGTGCTGTGGAAGTTGCTTCCCCTCCGAGCTAGCGCTAGCGCACCGTGTAGTAAGTCCTCCTCACTGCCGGGTTCAATGACACCGAACACACAACACACGCACCACACACACTGCTCTGTTCTGGCTGGCTATAGCGAATGCCGCAGCAGCTGTTCCTACCAACGACTCCTTGGCTACACTGACATACATGCGGAGGGAGCGCAAAATGCCAAGATTGGGGGATGCCACTGGGTGGGGTGGGCAAGGCCGTCCGAGGGCAAAAAGGTACCATCCCCCTTGCACCGGGGCATTGGAGACGACCATGCTCCGGATTGGCAACCTGTCTACACCAGAGTTTAGTCCTGGAAGTCCTTAATTTTGGTTTTATTGGATGCTGGATTTTATTTAAAAACTAATGGAAAACGTCACTCTTTCAAATTATTGGACCTGTAATGGAAGGCGTCACTACATGTACATGTATTTCAAAATGAATAATATACTGTATGTGCCATATAGGATAAAGGCTGATTTGATCCCATCCAAACTTGTTTTAATTTTCGCTAATTTTATTATTAGTATTATTATTATTATTTATTTGAGAACGTCATCAATGACCATATAATACATATAAATATATACATTCATAACAGCAGATTTGAATTTCCAAAAGATGTACATGTAAATATAGTTTCGATTTAAAATGTTTACGAGTCTGTAAGCATGTGCAAAAAAGCATTCAAACGGATTATTGGATCATCAATTGGTCATCAATGACAAAATAATACATATAAATATATACATTCATAACAGCAGATTTGAATTTCCAAAAGGTGTAAATATAGTTTCGAATTAAAATGTTTACGAGTTTTTAAGCATGTGTAAAAAAGCATTCAAACGGATTAATCTCAAAATGAATAATATATACTGTATATGCCATATAGGATAAAGACTGATTTGATCCCATCCAAACTTGTTTTAATTTTCGCTAATTTTATTATTATTATTGTTTATTTGAGAACGTCATCGATGACAAAATAACACGTATAAATATATACTTCATAACAGCAGATTTGAATTTCCGAAAGGTGTAAATATAGTATGTAAAAAAAGCATTCAAACGGATTATTGGATTTAAGGGACCTGCATTTTACTTAAAAACTAATGGAAGGCGTCCCTATAACAGCATGAATGATAAAGATACTGTAGGATAAAGACTGATTTGATCCCATCCAAACTTGTTTTAATTTTCGCTAATTTTATTATTATTATTATTTATTTGAGAACGTCATCAATGACCATATAATACATATAAATATATACATTCATAACAGCAGATTTGTATTTCCAAAAGGTGTAAATATAATGTATTTCGATTTAAAATGTTTGCAAGCATGTGTAAAAAAAGAGCATTCAAACGGTATTTTTCTGAGATAGTGGGGAAGGAGATCCCACTCTTGTACGCATTTAACAATGTATTGTTTTATTATGTTCTGCTTGTATGTCTTCATGCAATTCCTGGATTGGTTCAAATTTATATTTGTTATTCTCGGGTATTTTCTTGATTTTTCATGTTTAGCTGATCATTTGAGGGGTGTTGGTTCTGCTTTATTATTTTGTGGATGTAAATTATTTGAAAAAGTTACGTATTGTTGATAATTTAATATAGCTATTTTGCGACAATAATTTGTTACTGAATCATGGTTTCCTAGATCACAAATAAATCTGATTTTTTTATTAAAAGCCATTTTAATTGGATGAGTTTTTGTTTTATTCTGAGTAGACCATACGATTCTTGAACGTTTTTTCTGCATGGTTTCCGCGTTTTCTGATCAAGTTGATTCTTTCCGGACTTTTAAAACAAAGTAATTAAAATATTAGGTTGGGTCCACTTATGCACCGAGTCGGTATTGGTAAGGACCATGCACAAATTAAGCAAGGATGGATTTTCGAGTTATTGAACTCTTACTATAATCCATTTTGTCCGAACCCTCTGGACGCCCTTTTTCCAAATATGTACATGTATGCCGGCAAGCTACATGTATACAATGTAAATTTATACTTTTTGATGATACTTTTAACCCCACATACCAGTTTCAGTGCAAATGTGAGTTATCTAAAATACATTGAAAGTTAACAAAGCTGTAAATCTCAGTGGCGAAATAATCTTTATTAACAGTTGTGTGAAGCTGTGCCATAATTTAAGTCAGCAAATCGGTTCTACAAACTGTTCATTTTTCATTTGCAAATAGTGATGTCTTTACATTAAAGCATAAAGCATAAAAATATGACGTCTGTAGTTGCTGATCCCTCCCCCTATCCCATTTTTGTGAACCCACAAATCCTCCATAAATCCATGGACGTAATTTGTGCATGCCCCTAAAGGGCTAATTGAACTGTACTTAGTGTTTTTCAAAAAGCCGATAGTTAACGTACTGAAAAATAATTTTAGGTCCATAAAAACTTCATGTAAACTCCGACATTACGATAAGAAACTGGCAATAATGGTTAGAAATCCATTTAGTGAGAATTAAATTTCCACATTCCTTATACAAAGAGAAGGAATGTGGAAATTTAATTTAATGTACAGTACATGTACAGTAGAATCAGTCGTTCACCACGTCACTGAATGTTTTGTAAAGACGTAAATTAGATCGTTTATTTTATAAAAGAATAAATAAACTTGATCGAAATCCAAAATTTTATTCAAAAATTTGAATTCATGAGAATTCAAAAAAATGTGAATTCATTGAAAGAGGTGAATTCATCAGAAAACTCAAATTCGTACACGTTCAATGTTGAATTTTTGCCTTTTACACGCTTCGAATGGGATGATTTGAGGGATTGCAAAACAATTGAACCACCAGAAGTTGATGAGTATTTGATTAACTCTGATTTAAAACGTGCAATCTTATGTTTCAACCTGCTTTCAACAGAAACTTGATCGACGAAAGTTGAATCGTGAAAACTTTGCTTTATTGATTGGCATTGAACCGTTTGAACGTTCCTGGGGTATTAAAAAATATAGGTAAACCACTGACTTTCTTTCCATCATTTCATGCAAAGCGAATACCACGGGTAGTTTTTCTTACAAGTTTGCATGTTTCGATGAAACTTGGATATTTATGGCGCACAGTTGTGGTCGGATACAATTGTATTAGCGATTCAGGTTTAGCTTCGCAACATTAAATTTCTATGCAAATTTGTGCAAGGTATATGGACTTACTTGAAAATGATGGTTCACATCGAACTTGCACGACTAACGCGTTATGCATAATACAGCAGTCATAACCACAAACATTTTTAATTCTTAGAAATATTTATGGTTAGCATTAAAGTCAGATTGCATGGCATTTATTATTTAATAATATATACATTTTTTCCAATATCTGATACTAAGAACAAAATGAGGGCGTTAGGGAATGGGTCAAAGCACTTCTGGTATTATACTAAGACACCTGGAGCATTTCTAAGTGACTGAAGTGCATATGGCGTTTAAAAAATCGATTTGGTTTTGTTCGGTCAAAATGGTGTAAATCGTTTTGGAATGAATCGCGACATTTTCAATAAAATGTATCGCTGATTGATTGCATCAAAATGATAACTTCTTGTTGAGGTCGACTGGTAGTATTTACAAAACAAGTTTTCACTTTATTCTAAGGTAATCTAAATTCCAGGGTTTTTGTTGCTGCAATGCAATGTGCAGTGCGATGACTGTCGTAATATTAGCTTTTATGAAAACTAGAACGTACGACGTTCGAAATAATAAGACTACTGTTCGGAAGTATGAATCGATGGGATGTGACATCATGATGACGTCATCAGTTATCGGAGTTATTATTGAGTTCATGCACTTTGTGCTGTCATGCGTGAATGTGGTATCGTATCGACATTTCAAAGATTTCGTACTATAATTTTTAAATTGTACCGAATATACACGTCGTATTGGGAGTGTGCAACGCCACTGGTGGCGCTGCAGTCAGTCACTTTCATGGCCGCGAGAGTAGGATAAAAGCTTCAAATGCAATGGGAAGTTTTTCATTTTCCCCAAATAAGCTCGTAAATG
>JAQFYZ010002453.1:0-16968 GCA_034695085.1 Cylindroiulus punctatus
GGCCATGTTAAATGTAACTGAACCAGAATAAAGTCTCTTTCGATTCTTTAAACCGCGTACGACCGAATTATTCATCACTACCCCTTGATTTTTCAAGGTTTTCCAGGTCTGGGGGAACCCTTACAGTGGAAAAACAGTGTTGAACGCATAGAGGAAAAACAAAGAACTGGAACGTTGAAAGAATTGGAACGTACGCGTACGGTTGACGAAAAACGAACAGGAACGACTGGATGGACCAGAAAAATGTCAAAAGATCGAAGGAAAAAAACCTGGAACGTTGCAAGAAAAAAATTCCACTAATTGCACAGAACGACTTTAAAAGAAGAAGAATTGGAACGACTAAATAAAAATGAAATGGAAAGAAAAACAGACAAACTGCACGAGAAAAAAGAATCAGAACGCTTCGAAAAACTGGAACGTTTTAAAGAAAACTGGAAAATCTGGCGAAAGAACAATTAATTGGAATGACTCTGAAAGTCAGAATAATTGGAACGACGCAGGAAGAATCAGCCGGCAATTGGGCTGTGATGGAACGCGTGTTTATGAAGGGAAAGAAGTCGCTTTATCATCGGTCAGAGCAATTAATCGCCTGGTAATGAACGCAAGCCTAATATGCAAATTTGATGAGAATATATGACGTCACAACCACACCCCCATTAAAGGGGTAACACCAATTCGAAAACGAAATTCGAAAGACAACAGAACGTTTCAGAACAACAAAACAAAATCGCACTTTCCAAAATCGAATAGGAAACAAGAAAATAAAATGGAAAAAAAAGCTGAATTCGAATTTTTTCAAATTAAAAAAAGAACCATCGCGCGCGTGGTGTCGTTCCAAAAACTGACCGTTCTCATTTTCCCCACACAAAAAAAGCGTGAACAGTTTTTTCAACATTCGAATTAGTGAAGAAAAGGCGGATTAAGAGCGAAGTGAGTGAGAGAGAGCGAAGAGAATGAGATTAAGAAATAAATAATAAAATAAAAAAAATAAGCCCACTATTACGATTATTATTATCTGTGTCTGAGAATCTGCGAAAATCGGGCAGAAGCAAATCTAACGAGTGGAACGAGAAAAACACGAGTTTCTGCGGACTCGGAGAAACAACAATAAATCTGCTGGCGTTCTCTTAAAATGGCGGGGGTGAAGAAGCACCCCCCGGGGGGGAACGGGTGAAGAAAAAAACAAAAAACATGGCGATATCGAAATTTCAGAGAGAGAAAAAGAGGGCGCCTCCACTGAGAACCGGAAGACGAGGCTCCAGTTAATCAGCCCCAAAATCGAGCCATTTCCGGGTGGGCGACTGGGGCGCCACCTACGCAACGTCCAGGAAAACTCAACCGAAAACAATCGCCAATTTCCAACATGTAAATTTGAACTGAAATTCCGAAAATCAACAACAGGTTTTGCTTTTCGAGCCTGCATAGCAAAACCGAGTCACACATGCTCATTTGCATGTACTTTATTGGTGAATATTTTGCGTCTGATTTTATCAAGCTCAAATTGATAAAACCATTGATTTTGTTCCAATTCCAAGAATATTAAATGTGTTTCTAATAATTATATTCTGTTTCTGAAC
This sequence comes from Cylindroiulus punctatus, assembly GCA_034695085.1. Lineage (NCBI taxonomy): Eukaryota > Metazoa > Arthropoda > Diplopoda > Julida > Julidae > Cylindroiulus > Cylindroiulus punctatus. Next base: position 1,578 of record JAQFYZ010002453.1, read on the forward strand.
CAGTTGGAATTTCCTTTCTTCCAAATTATATCGGTTCAGTTCGAATTTTTCTTTCAAATTCGATTTCGACTTCGTTCGAATTTGTTTTTGCTTCCAAATTCGACTTTGTTTCAGCTTGAATTTGTTCTCTTCCACAAACAATGAAGCCTGTTTCAGTTGGAATTTTTCTTTCAAATTCGATTTCGATTACATTCTAATTTGTTTTTACTTCCCAATATGATTTTGCTTCTGCAATTCGAGATTGTTCTCTTTTAATTCAAATTCGACTTGGTGTAGTCCCTGGGCCAACTTCATTCCCATTTCGATTCATGCCTACAATATTGCATTTAAACACCGACAAATTTGATGTTACATGTATCGCAAACCAAAACAATTCCTTTTCCCCATGTGGAACAAATTATTATTGCTGTATAATCCAGAATAGCCCAGCTATTAAAGCAAATTTTCTTTTTTTCAGCCCCACCCCTGCAGTATAGCTGATACAAATTATCTATATGCATGCATGCATGCCTGACCAAAGTATAGCAAATCTGAAATAAAGGACTGTTCTACATGCTAATGGTGCATTCACACTTGTAATTTTTGCCCAAGTTCGGAGATAATTTTTTCTTCTTATGGAGGTTATTGCCCAACATGTGCCCAAGATTTACCTACATAAAATGGAAAAAACTTCTTCCGTACGTGGGCAAAAATTACAAGTGTGAATGCACCATAACAGTCATTTAACTTGGTGCCGATGGTGGGCTTTCCCTCAGGGCTCGGAAGCTGGCAGTGATTGCCGGACGCAAGGGGCAGCTAACTCAGACAATGCATTTTCAGGTTGGGCACAAGCAAACAATCAAATGCATGAACAAAAACAGCAAACGCAAAAAAAAGAGGAGAAATTCATGTAAATTCGTGTAAACTATTGTGCAGATTTGGAGCAGGGGCATGCCAGAATTCTGTACTAAATACAAAACAGAATTCTTAACTAAATCCATAACAAAACTGTGCTTCGACTTTTTTCCACCAGCTAAATATTGCATCAGTCCACTATTGCTCATGTTCCCCGCCGCGCCGCTAGGTGGCGGGCGTTTGACCTCTGACCTGGGGGGGCCCAGCAGCGTGGCTTTTTCAGCGCCCAAAATGGAATTTCCGGCGGAAGGAAGGTGCACGGGGGGTGCTCGTCCGCCTCAAAATTGAATATCGATCCGCGCTCGCAGCGCCGCCTGGCGGATCACAATTTGGAACGGCGCCCTCGGGCCTAATGAGCAAAAGGGGGAGGGTGGTGTGGCCCCCCCTAACAAAATGGCCTCCGGTCCGCTTTCGCCAAAATCTATAATGAGAGTTTGCCAAACAACTTTTCCAATTCGAGGACAATTTTTCACGCCCCCCAGTATCGAAAATCGGAACCTTAATTTAGGCGAAATTAGAACGCCCAGGGGCTCCAACATGCAGCGCCGTGAAACCCTTATTACTCGTTATTAGGTTAGGAAATACACCTTTGGAATATGAGCAAATGCAACCATATTTAAGCTTTAGATATTCCCATGAAAACGCACGAAAAAAACTTATCGTAATTATAGCCGAGTCGAATGGAACGTTCGATATCAATTCGTCCGCCAGGTGTCGCTTCCACCGATTATCGAATTGAGTAGTGCATTTCCGATTGGTTTAAACGCATCCTCGGCGGCGCTGAATTGCATTCAAAATTCACTTACAGCAACATGATCGTTGACGAAAAACATCATTTTTCCATTTTTCCAAAACTAATGCGACGAGGGCGCCCCCAGGGGGCGAGTAATTCAATCGTCGCTAGGGGGCGCCACAGCCGTGCAATCATATACGAATTAAGCGACGAAATTGGCGGAAAATAGCAAATATTGAAGTTCACGTAACGTCGTCATTGATAAGTTTTGCAAAAGTTTCTTCGTACCACATTTTTGAAACATGATTATGCATTTTTTGATTTTTGGATGTGCAGTAATTAATAAAATTCTTGATATTAACTAACTATTAAATTATTGATATTATTGGAAATACTTTGGGTAAATATTAGCTAGGATGAATTTAGGATTTTTGTGAAATTATTAACAATCTGAACAACAAACATTATTAGAATTAGGACGCATTAGGAGACAATTAGGATGCATAATTATTTGGAATTATTATGCATCCTAATTGTCTCCTAATGCATCCTAATTCTAATAATGTTTGTTGTTTAGATTATTAATTTTAATCCTAATTCTAATTTTAGCATTTAAAATTGCTAATGAGCTCACAAAAATCCAAGATTGATCATAACATTTATCCAAAATCCATTCCAATTATTTTTTTAGATAATATTAAATAATAAAAATTATTATTAAGACTATGTAATAATTCTTTTTAAAAAAAGTATCAACAAATTCAAATTCCTTCCCATATTAATCCTTGTTACGCGTCTAATTTTATGAAAGTACAGTGTGACACAAAAATCTTTCATTCACGCTAATACAACTTTTATTCATCACACAGAGAATCCATTCTAAATTTTTTTCGTAAATCACTTGAGACACGCATCGGAATTTGCCTACAACTGAGATTGTCCTAACCAGTGTCAAGACACTGTCTGGACCGAATGACTTTTCGGACAGCCCGTAAGAAAATAGGTGGAAAATGTGACGCTTTAAGTGAAATATCAATAAGTGAAGAGAAATAAAAACAATATCAAAAAAGGGAAAATTGCCTTTCGGGACCCGAACGCCATAATTCCCACAATGCCCCGCAGCCACATCGTTGAAGAAAAACTCAAATAATAAAAAAAAAACAATAAAAATAAAGGATCATCGGCCTCGGCGGGATCAAAAGATCAACTCGATATCAAAAACCCAGAAATTTAATTTCCGAATAAAAATCCAGATTGCTATTTTCGCACTTGGAGGAGAAAAGATGAGAAAATAACACGAGGAACAACGAAACTGGCATCACACAATCACCAGTGTTCAAAAAACACCAAAGTGAACGCGTTTAATCACCACAAGCTTGACCTGAACCCTATTTCATTTCAATGAGGCGTGGGCAGCTGGTCAATCTGAGAGATAGTGGGTGAGGAGGTGAGATTTGGAAACTTGAAAACCTCAACTCCTCACCACCATCTCTCAGATTCATCAACGCCTCACACTCAATATTTTTAGAGATAGGGCCCTGTCATGGTGTCATATTACCATGGTTAACATCATAAACGTTCTAAAAATATGTCATAGTATCATCATCGACATGGTCAACACTAATCGACGTTCCAAAACTAATGACCTATCATGGCCAACACTAATCAAAGTTCTAAAATTAGATAATAACCTGTCATTGACAACACTAATCAAAGTTCCAAAACGAGTGACCTATCATGGTTAACACTAATCAACGTTCTAAACCTATACATATATAGAGAGGAACCCACCCACGGCATGATCAACACTATTTGAAGTTCTAAAACTATGGTAACCGGTCATGATCATCACTAATCAACGTTCCAAAATACTGACCTATCATGGCCATCATTAACCAAAGTTCTAAAACTATAGTAACCTGTCATGATCATCACTAATCAAAGTTCTGAAACCACAGTAACCTATCATGGTCATCAAACTCATCACTAATTAAAGTTCTAAAACAATAGTAACCTGTCATGGTAAACTAAATCAAAGTTCTAAAACTATATATGGTAACCAGCCATTGCCATCACTAATCAAAGTTCGAAAATTATAGTAACCTGTCATGGTCATCACTAATCAAAGTTATAAAACTACTGACCACTGATAGTCAACACAAAACAACGTTCTAAAAGTCAACACTAATCAACATTCTAAAAGTACTGACCACTGATGGTCAACACGAATCAACGTTCTATAAAGCAAGTGACCTATAGCTGTCATGGTCAACACAAAGCCTCGCCAGTAGTGTGGACTGTGTGGTGTTATAGTACAGGGCAACCATTGAGCATCACAGGTGTTCTAAAACTACTTCAGGGTCAACACGGATGACCAGTGATTGACCAGCATGATCGAAATAGGTTTCATCATATGCGTCATCACAGCCTGCCTCGAGGAAGCGAACTTAAAGCGAGGTCAGGTGACATCCATTGCCGGGTTTAATCCGAATTTTCGATTAAGCATCCGTGCAAAGGCGGCCATCTTTTTTTCTTAATTTTTTTTTTCGCCCAAAAAACAAAAATGTGCACCATCTCTTAGAGCCCCCTCGACCAGCAGCAGCAAAGGGTTGGCCGGGGAAAAAAGGATAAAGGTAAAAAGCAGAAAAGGCGAAAATGTTGAGGTGGCGACGCCGTCGGCGTCCGTCGGCTGCAGCGCCGTGTCGAATCGCGCGTTCGCAGCGCCGCGGCGGCTAACTGAGCGTTACGGGTGAAGAAGGCGCCTGCTTAAGAAGCGAGACAAATCGGATTTCACGAAGACTTGGAAACGCCGATTTGCGAAAGGCTGAAGAAAAAAAAAATTAAAAATTGCAAAGAAATTGGAGGAGAGAATTCGAGAAAAAAGAAAAAAAAAATTTAAAAAATGGCCGCGCGGTGCGTGACGAAACGATGAAGGAGCTTCCCCGACGCCATTACTCTTGGCGAAAATTTGAAAAAAAAAAAAAAATGAAATTGGACTTGGTGGGTCTCGATCTGCGGCCGACGCAATTAGAACCCCGTCACGTGGGCCAGAAACGCCAACGCGTCTACGGAGGCCGGCGAGTGCACGAGGCGGAAGTGAAATTAGGGAAGTAGGGGGCAGCACCGAAGGGACGTTCAAGTATTATGTCATGTAGTTTGAGGGGTAAAATTTGCGCAAAAATCCATCATTTGTCATGGAAATACATTCCTTTTTATAACACATTTATTCAAAATATTGAATTTGAATTTTCGCGGGACTAAAATTCATTATTTTTGACCTATTTGTATTTAAATATTAATAAAAAGTCGTTCAAGTCATGGCAACCCACTCTAAAAATCCTAAAAATCCTAAAAAAAACCAAAAAATCCTACAATCTTTCTAACGTTCATGTTATTACATGCTAATAATTTTTAATAATTTTACACAAAAAATCCTACATTCAAACTCTTCATACCCCACATTCAATCCAATATTATTGCTATTATAAATGTAATCTAGTCTTGATGCTATTCTTATTATTATTATTATTATTATCCGTTCAGTCGTTGATGCTATTACATGGTGATAATTTTGACGCATCAATTTTTATATTTTTACACACGAAATTGTAAATTTATTCCGCTATTCATCCTAACAACGACACGCTCTAAAAAATAATTATTATAAAAATAAGTGTTTTTTCATTGGTGATACTTTAAAAATCTAAAATTCATTCTAATAAGCTCCTGGTAATCAAATTCAAATATCAAATTCATACTAATATTCATCCCAATAATTTTCAGTTTTGATCTCTAATATTTTAACAGCAAAAAAACTCCCCTATTTTATTTATTTTAATTGTGTATGTATATAAACTTTTGAATTTCCTAATAATTTTCTTAAAAAAGTTGATTCATATGTTATCATTTATTTTTTCCATGCTTATTTCACTTAGTATATTTCACATATTTTTCATGCATTAAGACTTGTAATCATTTTAAAGCTAAATTTTATTGGTTAGAAATTTAAATGTGCTGTTACAAAAGTTTTGGTACTTGTCCATTAACGGAACTACCTGTTATGTTAGGGTAGGGTAGGTTAGGTTAGGTTTGGTTAGGTTTTTTGAGCGTTTATACCTACCCTAACCTTACCTAACATAACCTAACCAAACCTGACCTAACCTAACCTAACCTAACCTACCCTAACATAATATGTAGTTCCGTTAATGGACAAGTACCAAAGTTTTTATTGTATGTGCATTTAGAATATTGCCATTGTTAACGAATGAAATAAATAATAATAATAATAATCATCATGTTAGAGGAGGGGAGGGGATTGAAAATGGTTAGGATTTCTGAAAATCACGACTTTGCCATGACATAATACTTGAACGTTCCAAAAAAGTACTAGAATCGAATCTATAAAAACCGCTTAAAATCGACTTTTTTAACTGTTTTTGGCAGTACATTCCCGACTTCCGGTCCTGGAATTAGCCCAAAAGTCCACCCTCGTAACTCGTGTTTTTCCAGGTGTTTTTTTTTTATTATTTCAAAGTAATCTCGTCGGGACTCATTTGCGACGTCGCAAAACTTGTCAACATGTTTTCGGAAACTAGCGAAAACATTTGTCTTTTCGGGGACGCTAAATAGCAACAACATGTTCGCCATGTTCTACAAGGGGCCCATATATCAAAACCCCCAAAAAACATAAGTTGTGCTTGGCAACGGAAACGACTGTCGCCCCCTGTTTTTCATTTGCGGCCCAACTCCTCCCACCCCAGGAAACCTAATTAGAAACTTGCCAAAAATTCGGGAATGGGCCAAATCAAAACGGATGAATCGGCCCATAAATAACCGGCGCGCGCAGGTGGGGGGGCCCGGGGAGCCAGATGCCACAACAACCGCCAGGGGGCGACACGGTGCACCAATCAAATCCACTGGATGAGTTTGATGTGAGCTAGGTCATAAATAGGAAAATAAAATGCAAAAATCACAACCCCCTCAACCCTCCCTCTCCTCCCAGTTAATAAAAAACTTGATTTGTACGAATGAGGAGGGGGGGACCTTCGTCGTTCCCGAAACAGGGAGGGGGTCCCAAGTTGACCGACAGGACAGAAGAAAGTGGGCGGGGTGAATTCAAGTTCACACATGACTAAAGTTGAATATTTTGAACTAAATCTCACTGCCATTGCAACAAAGTTTTCCCATCATTCCAGGCAAGATTTCCCGATTAAATCAATTCTATCCCATCACGACATCAACTCGAGTCTGACCATTTCAAACCGTTTGGTACCCCCTTCAACCAACTTGATTTAAACAACATCATTTGAAATCAGTTTCTATATTTCAACTGACTCGTGCACCATCATCTCAACTTAGTTTCGCTAATATTTGAACTCGATTTCCCCATTTCCCCAGTTTGCCATCAAATCAACTCAAATGTCATTTCAGCCAACTTGATTTCAACAAAGTCACACCATCATTTCAACACAGTCGTGCACCAGCAACTCAAGTTTACCATTTCAGCTTAGTTTCACCATCATGGTCATCTAAAGTTTTAAATTCACGTTCACTATTATTGGAGCTGTTTTCCTATTTCAACAAAGTTTACAATTGTACCTACACTGTACATGTATTTCAAGTAGGTTTCCCCATTTCAACTCAAGTTTTACCATTTCAGTTTCATCGTTTCACACTATTTCAACTGTTTCATCAACGTGTCAACTCAGCTTACAAATTTCAAATAAGTTAATAATAATAATAAACCCATAGTTTCACCATTTTTTCAATTCAGTTTCCCGTTTCTTCACTATTTCAACTACATGTTTCATCAACATGTCAATCAAGTTCCCTTATTTCAACTCAGTTTCACCATTTCAACATGGCTTTCACATCATTTCGACTCAATTTCACCATTAATTTCCCCACATCTTCAACTATTTCACGAACATTCCCACTCTGTTTTACCTATTTCAAGTAAGTTTCCCCATTTCAACACAGCCTCACGATATCAGTTCAACTCAGGTTTTGCCTCTTTCAAGTTAGTTTCCCCATTTTTACACATCCCCGTCATATCATTTCGACTCAATTTCACCAATTCCTTACTGTTTCACGAACATTTCAGCTCAGGTTTTACCCATTTCAAGTAAGTTTCACCATTTCAACACATCCTCATCATATCATTTCGACTCAAATTCACTATTTCCTCACTATTTCAACTGTTTCACGAACATTTCAACTCAGGTTTTACCCATTTCAAGTAAGTTTCACCATTCCAACACAGTCTTATCATATCATTTCGACTCAATTTTACCATTTCCTCACTATTTCAACTATTTCACGATCATTTCAGCTCGGTTTTACCCATTTCAAGTAAGTTTCACCATTTCAACTCAGCCTTATCATATCATTTCGACTCAATTTCACCATTACTTTCTCCACATCTTCAACTATTTCACGAACATTCCCACTCAGGTTTCACCCATTTCAAGTAAGTCTAACCATCTCAACACAGCCTCATCATATCATTTCCACTCAGTTTCACCATCTCAACCACATTTTGATTGCAGAAGAAAAGGATGCCACACTCATCATTCGGTTCCCATGCAACCCTCCCTCCATCATCATTCACCATCTTTCGATCCCCCCCCCCCCCCTCCCCCTCAGTTGATGACATATTACTGGAACGTCCCCATTCCAACCAACAAATTCCGCCATCGTTCCAACCCCGCCATCATTTTAACAGTCTGCCTCCCTCCCCCACCCCCACCCCACCCCACCTCACCTCGTGGTTATGTTCCGCAACTGCAGCCTTCTGGTCCACGCATCGGTCAACATCAATTGCGAACCGGGCCCCGGCCGCCCGTGGCGCGCTCGGCGGGGGCTCCGTGTTGAACATTCGCAAAACCAGGGGGCGGTGAAGTTCCATAAAGCATCCTCGTCCAGACTAAAACAATGGCAAAAAGAGAAACATATTTTAGGGGGGTCGACTCCGAGAAACAGAAGTGATAGCGAGAGAAATGGCCCCGGGGCCATCGTGGGAAGAGACCAGCGGTCAAGATGGACGAGCGACCCCTCCCCCCCATAAAACAAAAATCGAAGATGTGGGGAGACGCCCATCGTCAGATGGCAGGAAACGCCATGGACACCAACCATGGACACTGACCAGAAGGGCTTACGAGGGGTCGTGCGTTCAATTCAATTCAATACACCCACAGTCAGCACCTGAGGTGCCATGTTTAGCTTTACCCAAGTACGAAAATGTTAAGATTTAAATGTAAGGAAAAATACAGAACGTGCAGCAAATAGTAAAATAAAGTAAAATTCTAAACTACAACAAATATAAAGGAGTGTTCGAAGCAAAATGAAGTTCAGAATATGCAGGGAACAAATGAATAAAAATAAATTGGCAAAAATGCCATGCCACAATATAAAGTGAAAGTGATCGTTCAATGTGGAAACCAAAATAGTACGTTATAAGGACATCATTTTTAGATTTATTCGAGGAACAGTGACCGATATCGACCTGTATTATATAGCCTAGCAATTGACGTGCATATTCACGATTAATTGCTGTCCTTTTCTTAAAAATCGACATCATACTACCAGTTTGACATAATGTTAGGGACATATGGCATCACTTTTATAACATTTTAACCCAAAACAGGACGTCAAATGTGATCGAAAATGACATCACCTAGTTGATTTGTGCTACCTGAGCAGGGTCCTCCCAGAAATTTTGTTTTCAACTTCCCTGACTATTCCAGTTTTAAAAACCAATTTCCCTGACCATTTGAAACGTGAACATATCACACATGCCAATGTAAAAACCTCCTGGCAGCCAATTAATGCTGAGCTGATGAAGTGTGTCACTAATTCTTCTGTGTCTTAATATTGGCTGAATTTCCTTGACTTTTTCTAAATAAATAAATCTTCCCAGACTTCTCCAGGTCTTTTCAACTTCCCTGACATTTCCTGGTTTGGGGGGACCCTGCTGAGTTACAAACTGGACAACCCTGTAGCAACGATAGGCATTTGATTACTCATAAATGTGAAAATCAGGAACAAAAATACAGCCACGATGAAAATGCTATGATAATGACGGGGTGGACCCCCTATAGTCCGACCATTGACCAGCAGCGCCACCTGCCGCAAACACCTCAATGGTAAGGGGGGGCCCATAGGTCCGACGCCTTATTCAGGGGCATGCACAGACACCGGCATGCGAGCAAATTAAGGGGAGCTCCCGAAAAAAACAAAAAAAACACCCCTCCCCTTTCCGTGCGCTCATTTATATTTGCGCTTCGTACTTGCAGTTTGCCCTGGGGGTCGCTGGTGTCGCGGCTGTCGTTCCCAGATATGATTTATGAAACTGAGGGGGGGGGGGGGGATGTTCATATATGCGAAGGGGGTGGGGGGTGCGGCGCCTTCAAATGACGGCTTCGCCAAATTAAACTTTCTTATTCGCCCCTTTTTTGAGGTGGTGCCTCCGGGTGATCCCCTTACGATGACCAGGCAGTGACCATGGGCCGGCGAGGGATGGGCCATGCAATTACTGAAAATAGCAGAAAACAATTCCAGAATAAAGCTACGTCAGCCAGGCAATCTATTTCCCCGACCAATTTCAGCTTAATTACTCACTAAAATAAACAAAAAAGGCCAAATTTAGCGCGAGTATTTGTAAGATTGCATAAAAAATTGTGGTTAATGGACGTGGCATATACACACGTAGGTCATCACAAATTTTAAATTTGGAATAAAATGACCCGTGCCCTTTGAAATATTTTGCACGCACGCTGACCACTGTACCTGTCCAACGATTAAAACAAGGACACATGCATGCATAGTGCAGTATATTTAATGGCTTTCGAGGACTTTCATGACCCAAACTTGAATAAATAACTTTTGAATGGCCTTTATTGACCTGCGAGATTGCTCACTTAAAGGGTTTGCCACTGAGATGAAATTTTCAACTTAGTGAGGTTTTACCACTGAAAATGCAAAGTTATTACAAGTGAATAACAAGAGAATACAAATTTTTCATATAACAGCTATTTAAGATATTTTTTTTTAAAAAAATAACAGTTTTATCATTAATTTCTTGAAGAGAATTTTTTGTCATCACTTCATCCCTGTGTTGACCAATACTGCGTGTATACAAGCTTGTAAAATGAATTATCGATTTGTTGAACATGGCATTTTTCAAAGTAAAGTGCACAGTAAATTGACGTTTACATTCATGCCTCTCCAATTTCCCAAACTATTTAAGGATGGTTTTCCAAGTCTAAGTGAACCCTGATTTATGTTTTATTGAAACATACTGCAATATATACAAGCAACTGCAGGCATATACAGTATATAGTGAATTCAGAGGGCATGTCAACCTTATAGCCGAAATTAAAATTCTGCAAATAATTTGTTTTGAACAATGTTGTGTAAAATACAAATTTTCACGAAATTCATACTGTATTTCTTGCCAATTTTCGTGGTAACTTGTCTGCAACCCGAAATGAATGTTTTGCACAATGTTATGTAAACTTAGTTCGTTTTGACCAACGCAGTCATGTATATATATTGTACGTTGTTCGAACGAAACTTGAGGAAGGAGGGGGTATAGGAGAGTTGGTAGCGGCTTAATAGTGATTTCGGGCCATTCTTAAAGTGGCGAAAAGCCGAAATGGGCCCTGGTTTAAACGACTTACTGGGGAATGGAAACTCCATAAAACTCCCATAGCGTCGCCGGAGCAGTCGGGAAGAAATCCGCAGCGATCTAAATAAGACGAGCCAAAGAAGCAATTTAGAGAAACAGAAGAAGAAGAGGACGAAGAATTGCGACCCCGAAAAAAAAAAGTGTAAAAAGACTGAAACGAAAATTAGGGCCTGTAAGATACGGCGCTCGGATAATGGGATTAGACGGAAAAGATGGCTGCACCAGGCCTATGGGCTCCTCGGCAAACGAAGAATTGTGAGACGCCAGCGAAAACCCAATCAAAACGAAAACACCGCCAGCCCCAAACAACGTTATTTTCATCGCCGAACGGAAAATAAAGAGAGAAATTGCAAAAGTTAACTCGTTATAGGCCTATTTCCTCCGTCGTCAAGAGTGCGGATGGAACGAGCAAACTTTTAACGATCATCCACGCCAGTCCAACGCCTGTTCTTAGGACTCAACACATTGCCCCTCAAAATAGAAATTACACGAATTTAACAATGGTTTTAACACGAATTACACGAATTTAGCATACGAAAAACCTGATTTTCGTCCGAAACGCAGCCCGTCGCCATTTTCCAACTCGATTCTAGAACGCCCGTTCGAAAATCGAACTTTGGAATTCTCGCCGAGTCTCGCGCGCGCGTGCGAGACCCAGAAAGTGATGGCGATTTGAGCAAATTCAAAGAAGACGAAACAATTGTTCAATTTATGGTTATGCATTGGAAAAGTTCTTCCTTCATTACACAAAATTATTTTTTAAAAACAGTTAATAGTTATTGGAAAACAACTCCCTAATAACGTTTTTGTTATTTCGTGTGTTGGTTCACAACTTGGGCCAGTGCTCGTAAGGTTTTTTAAATTAATTTTTGTAATGCGGGTATGATCAACTCCTCACAGCTATCCCCAGATTCATCAACTCCTCACACTCTATAGGGCCGAGGTATTTCAGTTGTTCTTATTGTATGTTTAAAACAGCATATATAATCTTACTGACAAAATCAACTCATGAAGTCCTATAACACCTGTTGTTTCCAAGATGACACAAAATGCATTTCGCTCAATAGGAGTCATGGATAGGTATAGTTGTATATGTATCAATTTTTTATACCATGCATAATGGGGGAATTATAAGTTCAACGAATTAAAATTCACTTGTCTCAAAAATTTCCAAAGACTAAAATTGTATGTATGGACTTGCACCATTTAAAACACTATAGTAGAACCAAGAAGTGATGGAACTGAAGGACAGCCAATCAGAGATATGTGGCTTATCGATTTGCGCTTCCATGCATCTTCAGTCGGTAAAAGTTGGCACGTGGCACGTGATTGTAATCAACTAGGCAAAATCAATCGCCAACACGTGATTGAACCCTATTGGTCGGCACAATCGACCCAGTTCCATCACTTCTTGGTTCTACTATAGGTCCAAAAGCGCGTCAGCGGCCATCTTGGGTGTCATTTATCACATTTTATCCCACTTACGTGAATTAATCGTTATCAAGTTCTATAATGGAATCAATCGTTATTCTATAGGGGAATTGAAATTGATGAAATCTTAAAAATTTGCATTTTTTTTCAAACCGAATTTTTCAAATATTGACTTTAGTTGTTTGGCTGAAGATGAAGTCGATGTGACCAGATTTTTTCCCCTAAAATGCAATTTTTCGCCCCGATGAACTCGCGGTTTCCCAAACTCGAAATTAATATTCCCGAGAGCGAGCGATCAGTTTTTTCCCCCCTGAAATCGCCGCCATTTTTTCCCGTTTAGCAAATTATTGTTATTTGGGATTAGAGGGCTGTGATGTAATTGCAGAAGCCGAATTCGCTTCCGTGTACGACCAGCATTATTATTAGTATTTTTTGGCAATTTAATAAGCGGGGGCTGATTTACTATTAAGGGGAAGCCGAGAATTAAACGCCATTTAACTCCTTTAATGGCGGAAGGGGCGACGCTAACACGTCACGAAATTTACCTGTTTTTGGTAATAGTTTCATGGAAACCCAACTCGAAACTTACACAATTTGGTACAGATTCGAACCTTTGACCATTGCAAACTTGCCAAGTACCCATTTCATTTTCGAAAATACAGTAAAAACTGACCTGGGCCCTATTAAAATACAATTGAGGAGTTGATGAATCTGAGGAATAGCTATGAGGTGTTGAGGTTTCAAGCTTGGAATGCTACTTTCATTGTAAACCTGAACAAACCTCAACTCCTCACTCCAGGTAACATCCTCTGAATGTCTGATGACATGGAAACCTCAACACCTCACAGCTGTTTTTCAGATTCATCCCCTCCCAGCTCACACTCCTCTTTTTCATGAAATTGGGTCAAAAAGTTTCATAAATTGAACCATGTACGCTATTTCATAAAAAATGAGTTGCGAGAGCTAAGAGTTGATGAATCTGAGGGGTAGAGGATTTCAAATTCTCTAACCAAGTAATCCATTTCAACATGTTTGGCTATTCACAGCTAAATATCGTATTCATCAACTCCTCAATTGTAATGAACCCCAGGCCCAGGGCCCAATTTCATCAAAAATTAGGGGCGTGAGGAGTTGATGAATCTGAGGGGTATAGGCTTTCAAATTCCCTAACCAAGTTACATATCTCCCCATGTTTGACTCCTCACAGCTAAATATCGTATTCATGAACACCTCAATTATAATGAACCCCAGGCCCAGGGCACAATTTCATAAAAAATTAGGGGCATGAGGAGTTGATGAATCTGAGGTTTCAAATTCCCATATCAACTCCACACATACTGTATATACATCGTATGCATCAACTCTTCGTTTTTAATGAAAACTGAGCAGTGCATTATTTCATAAGAAATGAGAAGTGAGGAGATGAGGTTGTTCAGGTTACTAACCAAGCACAACGATATGAAAACTAACTCCTCACGACCATGCATCATCCCATTCCTCAACTCCTCGCGCTTCTCTCCACACAATACATTGCAGAAAAAAGAACAGAACGCTCCTCACTTTTTACCACACATAGGGCACCGGTTACAGCTATAAGCAAGGCACGAGCAAACCTGCCTGTAACGACCAACGACCACTTTTTGGTGTCCTTTGATAAATATTTTACCACAAAAAAATTGGGTGTTTTCTGGCTTTTTTGGTACGTTCTTCAACATAGCACGGAGCGGAAAAGCGTATCATAAATAAGCAACGAGCCTGGTCCGTCAGGCACATCGCATGCAAATATGGCGTTTGTAGGGGGCGCTGAAGGGGGGCGTCCCAGCCCAACACCTGGTCAGCTCCCATGCGCGGCTTCGGAGTCCATCACATTTCAGACGGATCGGGTGGTTTTTTGTTTCTGGGAAATTTATGAAAATTGGTTCGGGTGAAAAAATGCATTATAGATGGCGAGCGACGTATGGGGGGCCGCGTGGGGGCGCGGCACAAGCAGCCGGATGCCGGAGCGCCGTGGTCAACACCGAGTCCCAAACAACACGAAAACAAAACACAAATCTACGAAAAATGTTCAAACGCTGCAAAATCACGAATAGCGATAAATTAGTTGATAGCATGATCATGGCGTGAAAATGACGTTCATTTAATACGTCATCATCTGAGGGAGAGGCGGGGCAGGTCAAAGGGTGAACGCTGAAATTTTTATGAAAAATTTATGTTTTAATGAGGGTATTCAAGTGCTCAATAATATATTATTAGTGCTCGTTGCGCCTTCTACTTGTCAAATACTGTTTACATGCAAGTTTAACTCACTTTAAGGGGGTCCAAGACAGCCCATGCTTATACATGGGCACAATTTCTTGGCGTCTAATCAAGCTATCATGCAAATAAATGTATTGTTTGATAGCTTACCATGGTGTTCAAGCATCAAAAATTAGTGTTTATTTAAAAATTGCAAAAATAACGAAAATAATTCTTGATTTGTTTTCGTTATTTTTGCATTTTTTAAATAAAACTCATTTTTGATGCTTGAACACCATGGTAAGCTATCAAACAATACATTTATTTGCATGATGACAACTTATGGAAATGTATATGATATTAATAAAAACGATAATTCTATGTTTGACCTCTTATTTTGCTTTATGGGC
>JAQFYZ010002454.1:0-16968 GCA_034695085.1 Cylindroiulus punctatus
GGAATCCCTAATCGATAAGCGACACCTCTCTGATTGGCTGGCCTTCAGTTCCATCAGTTCGTATTTCTACTATAGGAATTTTCACCATTTTCTTGCCTCTATTTTTAATCCATCACTCCCGTTTTCTAGAAATTGTGGCTACCCATAGTAGTCACGTTGGCTGCGAGCTTATGTGTGTGCTCTGGATCCGGTTATGGGGTTGACTTCGGTCAATCAGTTGAGTTGACGGGAGGAGCAGGTTATGGTCAGCAAGCCAGCACCCCAAGCCAGCCTGCTCAGGCCATTTTCAGCCAAATCACCTCACCTTCAACTGCCCCTTCTGTGGGATTCGAGTCCTCTTCGCAGTCGTCTAGGTCCACCTTCCAAGCGCCAGCTGCACCTCAGAAGTCCATCGGATCCTTTGGCCGTTCTCAACAGTCCATCGGCGGCTTTGGTCAGTCCCAGAAGTCCAGCGGAGCATTCATGAAATCTTCTCAACGATCTGGTGCAGGTGGTTATGGCCAGGCTCAAGTCGCTGCTGCACCGCAATCGAGTGGATTCTCTTCTCTGTCTTCGTTTTCAAGTGGTAACGGATATGGTCAAGCTCAGGCTCCAGCTACTGCACAACAGTCGAGTGGTTTCTCCAGTCAGTCATCGTTTTCAAGCGGTACCGGATATGGTCAAGCCCAGGCCCCAGCATCGCAATCCAGTGGATTCTCATCTCTGTCATCGTCTTCAAGCGGTGATGGATATGGTCAAGCTCAGGCCCCGGCATCACAATCCAGTGGATTCTCCTCTCAATCATCATTTTCAAGCGGTAACGGATATGGTCAGACCCAGGCCCCAGCATCACAATTCAGTGGATTCTCATCTGTGTCATCGTCTTCAAGCGGTGACGGATATGGTCAAGCCCAGACCCCAGTATCACAATCTGGTGGATTCTCCTCACAGTCATCGTCTTCAAGTGGTGATGGATATGGTCAAGCTCAGGCCCCAGCACCACAATCCAGTGGTTTCTCCTCACAGTCATCATTTGCAAGCGGTAACGGATATGGCCAGGCTCAGGCCCCAGTATCACAATCCGGTGGATTCTCCTCACAGTCATCGTCTTCAAGTGGGGATGGATATGGTCAAGCTCAGGCCCCAGCATCACAATCCGGTGGTTTCTCCTCACAGTCATCATTTTCAAGCGGTAACGGATATGGTCAGGCTCAGGCCCCAGCATCGCAATTCAGTGGATTCTCATCACAGTCATCATCTTCAAGTGGTGATGGATATGGCCAAGCTCAGGCTCCAGCTACTGCGCCACAGTCGAGTGGTTTCTCCAGTCAGTCATCGTTTTCAAGCGGTACCGGATATGGTCAAGCTCAGGCCCCAGTAGCACAATTCGGTGGATTCTCCTCTCTGTCATCGTCTTCAAGTGGGGATGGATATGGTCAAGCTCAGGCCCCAGCATCACAATCCAGTGGATTTTCCTCGCAGTCATCGTTTTCAAGTGGTGGTGGATATGGCCAAGCTAAGGCTCCAGCTTCTGCACCACAGTCCAGTGGATTCGCCCAAACATTTTCAAGCGGTAATGGATATGGTAAAGGTCAGGCTCCATCTGCCCCACAATTGAGTGGATTTTCTTCTCAGTCATCGTTTTCAAGCGGTGGCGGATATGGCCAAGCTCCGGCCCAAGCTGCACCACAGTTGAGTGGATTCTCGCAATCATCCTCATTCTCAAGTGGCAGCGGATATGGTCAAGCTCCAGCCTCCCAAGCACAGTCCAGCGGTTATGGTCAAGCCCCTGCTGTTCAGCGACAATCTTCTGGATTTGCGTCGCAGTCCAGTGGATATGGCGGATTCGGACAGTCTCAGCAATCCAGTGCTGGAGGTGGCTACGGTTCTCAAGCTGTTCAGCAGTCGAGCGGGTTTGGTCAAGCTCAACAGTCGTCTGGCTATGGCGGTCAAGCTCAGCAAGGAGGATCTTTCAGTCAACAGTCGTCGGGTTATGGAGGTCAGTCGTCCTCTGGTCAGAGTGGTCAAGCCCAACAGTCTGGTGGCTATGGCGGTCAAGTCTCCTCCGGTGTAAAGAGCTGGGGCCAGTCTTCTTCAGGCATTGGTGGACAAGCTCAACAATCTTCAGGCTATGGTGGACAAGCTCAACAATCTTCAGGCTTTGGTGGACAAGCTCAACAATCTTCAGGCTATGGCGGACAAGCTCAACAATCTTCAGGCTATGGTGGACAAGCTCAACAATCTTCTGGCTATGGTGGCCAAGCGCAGCAATCATCTGGTTATGGTGGTCAGCCTTCCTCAGGCTTTGGTGCGCAATCACAACAATCCAGCGGCGGCTATGGTGGGCAATCTCAACAATCCAGTGGCAGCTATGGTGGTCAGTCTTCATCAGGCTTTGGTGCACAATCACAGCAATCTAGCGGCGGCTATGGTGGTCAGTCTCAACAATCCAGTGGCGGCTATGGTGGTCAGTCTCAACAATCCAGTGGCGGCTATGGTGGTCAGTCTTCCTCAGGCTTTGGTGCACAATCACAACAGTCCAGCGGCGGCTATGGTGGTCAGTCTTCATCAGGCTTTGGTGCACAATCACAACAATCCAGCGGCGGCTATGGTGGTCAGTCTCAACAATCTAGTGGCGGCTATGGTGGCCAGTCCTCATCAGGCCTTGGTGCACAGTCTCAACAAGCCAGCGGCGGCTATGGTGGTCAGTCTTCATCGGGTAATAGTGGACGTTCTCAACAATTTAGCGGAGGGTATGGAGGACAAGCTTCTTCAGGCCTTGGTGGACGCTCTCAGCAGTCCGTTGGTGGCTATGGCGGCCAAGCTTCATCTAGCTTTGGAGGTCAGTCTCAGCAGTCTTCCGGTTACGGCGGTCAAGTAGCATCTCAGTCATATGGCGATTTCTCACAACAAATGTCATATGGTCAGCAAGGCAATTTCGGCCAACAAGGCGGTGGACATGGGCAAAGAAGCCAGTCGAAGTCTGGTCGCAAGCGAGTGTCCTCTGGAGGCTATGGCCGAAAATAAATTATTTTTCTAACGGATTGTTTTGTGAATTGCTAAATTATATTTGTAATTATAGTGTTTTAATTTATGAGATGTTTTTTTTTTACCAGTTTCTGTACAGTAAATGAAATGATGTATTGTGACTTCTATGCATTAGACTAAGCAAATTCCATGTTGCCATATAAGAAATTCTGTTATTATAAAGTCATGTACATGTACATACTGCATTCATGCCGCTGTATCCTTTTTTCGTATGTAAATTTATATTTTATGTCGTGTCCTTTTTATTAAAAGATACCATTTCATTGTTTTGGTGGTGAATTAGTTAACCGAAAGTACGTTTTCGTCTTTCGAGGGATGACTTATAAAGAATTTCAGAGCGTGATGTCTTTTATTAAGTGCCAATAAAAGTAACCAAAACAAGTGGGCTTGGAAACCATCTTTATTGATTGCCACAGGCATAAATGAAATCTGTTGTTTCCATAACTTATTACATACGACTGCATATAGTATTTTTGGTCGCAGTATGAACTGGAAATTCATATGAGAAGGCGGGAATTGATATTGATGGTTTTATAAGAGAACGATTGTGTTTACGCTCGAGCAATCTTACAGCGCTTTTACTACCTGAATGTTGACCAGGAATGTTTTGACCTCTTTTTGTTGAATCCGTTTTCACTGACCGACATTATTTTTTCATCCCCATTATTCTGTATAAACTTCCCACCTGTCATTAGCACCACCTGGCTGAGCTCGCTGAAAACACATATAGCTGTTACAAGCGTATTACAAACAGTAATGTTGAATTAATGTAATATCAGGGTTACCAAGAAAGCAGTGCATGTACAAGATTCAACCTTGTTGGAACGATTTTTCAACGGAATCCAACTCAATACATGTGCTAAAATATCAGCATAAAACTTTCTAAATGTATGTTATCAGTTCCTGTGATTTTATAAACTGTACATACATGTAAATTCCCTGGTTGATGTCACATGATTTAGAGAGGAATGTCACGTAAAGGATATACTGTACAAATACATGAAAGTTGGTAAAAACACGTTTTTTGTGCTATAAACACAATTAGAATGCTAAAGAGCATACAAACAAACATCATGCACGATTCACTTCTTGATGATTCAAAATAGAAAAATTAAACCATACCATATGCATGTTGTCCTAAATAACGAACTTCCCAATCAAATTTGATATGATCAACATCCAATCATTATTTTTGGGAAGTATTATAAGGTTTGGGGAAATAACTTGACAATATTTTTCAAGGAAGTTACCTTGCTTCATTGGAAATAATTGTTGTAGAAAGTGGATGCATATTTTAGGTCTAATTCCTTGGGGGAGGGTGGGAAATGTATCCATTTCAACTCTTCAAATGCTGAAATAAGTACATTTCTTCCTATTCGCATGTGCATTTACATGTATGTCAAAATGTTATAAATTGCCCTGTCGTCCCAATAATACACAAAAATATACACTGTCATACAGAAACGTGCATTCAGTCACATCAAAAAGTCATATTCCTAAATTTATTGAAAACTTTTTATGAGAAAATGTATATGCATGAATGGCCGCCATGTATCTCAGTAAATTTGATGGCCAATTGATGAGCTAGATGGCGTTCTCAATATGTAGGTAAATTTCAAATAATGTTGTCAAACTGTCTATGCATGTAGGCTGATATATCACTGTTTTGGCAAGGCATTGACATTTTCCAAATGATTAACTTGATCTTTCAACTGGTCACAGAGGTTATGGAGCACTGCAAAGAATGCACATATGAAGTTTGAATGAATTGTTGTTCCATTCTTTGCTATAACATTGTCATCGAAAATCTGCATTTCATGGTGTGTTATTTTTTATGCCGTGAACAGTTATAACCGGCTTGTGTTGTTTTTCTTTGAAAAACACCGCTAGGAGGGGTAACTGAGTCTCAGTGCAACTGGCAACTATCTACTTGAGGTAGGACAAATGGAGAGATACCTGTGTGAATTTTTCCCGGGGCCGTCCTCATTCATTCACCCTTTATCTGAAATTAATGTTTGTCTCCCTTCTTAAGCGTATACATCAAAAGAGAACTCTCTCTTCTCTAAATCATTCCATTATCTGCAAGTTTCTAACCCCTATCTGACCTTTATGCCTGCACGATGCACATGACTGTTGCTAACACAGTAGAAAAGAACGACTCAAATGTGTATAATCATGCAATGATGGAAAGACTATTACAACAACAACAACAACAAAAAAGTACTGAGTAAACTTATAGTTAAAATTTAAGTTTATTGATCCGTGCATAGGGTTCCCTCGGACCTTGGGGAAAATGGAATTGTCAGGGAAATTATAAGTTTCAGGCCTGTAAAAGTAAGGAAAAAAGTCCGGGAAAGGGATTGACTTTGAAAGTCAGGGAAATTCCAAAATGTCCATGTTTTTGAAGGGATATGAAGGGTTGTTGTGTGCATCTATGACGTTATGGAATAGAAAACTCCTAATACTGGTATTTCTAATTTATTACAAAAGTTATGAATCTTTTTTAAAAGTGTTGCACCAGTGAACTTTTTCATCAACCTGTCTTACTTTACAATACTGTAAGTCACGTTGTGTGCACATGTAGATTTAAGCGATTATTTGCCGAAAAGTACCAGCAGGGGTTTGGGGTTTGCCGATAGCATACAGCAAGGGAAGTATTTGAATGTTTTGTCAGGTAGTTTTAATGAACGTTTTCGTACTCCAATATCTTATCAGTGCTTCTCTGCAAACATGCTCACCTGGAGAAGGAAACGGTTTTTTCCTTAATAACGATAAAGCATTTTACATGTACACTGTACATGTAGTAAGTCAGTTCAACTGCGAAGTTTCTACGCACTCTGTATACTGTATTTATTTGAAGTCGAATTTGAAAACATTATTACAGACTGTGTAGGCTACCCGCCTATACAGTAAATCATTTGCCCTTCGCAGCGCTTTTTTCTCATCAGGTATTTGCTTTTTTATGGTCGTTTACCCACTTTAAAAATGCAAACCCAGACCTACTGTCATAAATTGCTTACTAGAAAGCCGTTACTTTAGAAGTTTCTGAAGACTTCTCGACGTCATACAAATATCGTAACTTAGGTGAAAAGTTGTTGTATAATGATGAAGACCCTTGTACAAACGTTAGCATTTACCAGCCAAGACGTATGAATTAAATGGCCATTGACGCTTGTAGTTTTCAAACGCTTAAAGGACGATTGAAGGTCTTTGGTGAATAACGGTGAACATAATTTGTGCTGTGGGTTACCAATTTGAATAGTCTACATTTTTTTTCTCTTAAGTGCAGCTCTTACCTGTCTGTTCTTTGCATTGAACTTTTATTTTCCAACATCGCCTATCACCATAACACATGTAATCTCAATTCTTGTCATCTCAATTCTACAGTGTATATAGGACTTGCTAAACAAAATCGTCCTCAATTTATTTTTCCCATTTTACTTCAATGACATATTTATAATTGTTCAGTGATCAATTGTTAATCTTTTTTTCAAAAGTGTGGTCATTTTCTTAGAGCTCACACAATGCAAATGTTAGACAAGTTTAGCTCACAAACTTGGCCACATCTTCCCACTTGCTCACAAAAAACCCCCAGAATAACACTGTGTGTACATGATTACTGGTAGATGCTCCAAATTCAGTGATGCATGTAAACCAATTTTACTTAACCTATTCGGCATGTGGCTGGCTTTATGAAAGGCATCCTAAACCAAGCAATCTAAAGTCGTTGCAGATAGCATGTAAACAGTTCAAACAGGCTTCACTTGTGATGAGCACAAGTGAGGAGATTTCTTTCGTAATACATTGACATATGCAGATTATTTTGTGATATTGCTGTAGGATGTCAATCAACAATTTGCATTGTATTCTAATGCCACTTGCACAGTGGTTATTAAGGAGGCTCACGTAATCTACAATATGATTTGATTACTTGCAACTTTTACCACAGCTTCGACTTATAACCAGTTTAATACCTGGGTGAAAACTGCAGTTTTTTGATACCTTGGTGAGTTGTGTATGTTTATTCCAATTTTGAAAGTACCCGATGATCCGTTGCAAGTAATCCAGTGTGACTGTTATGAATTCATTATAAAATAGGTCAATAACAAAGGTAGTGATGATGCAAATTTTTATTATATCAATACATAGAATAACCGTACATTATTTCTAGTACTTCTGGTATACATGTACATGTACATGTAGAAAAAATGCTTTAGTTGGTGTCAAACGACCTGATGTGGATTCCGACTTTGCAATAATAAAACGTTGTAGATATAATAACAAGCTGTTGGTTAATGGAAAATTCAAGTTTTCTTTTAAAGAATTCATAGATTCTCCAGGTTATTGCTATTTGAAGTTGTATACAGAACGATGGAACAACATTGTAAATTTGTATAATTATTTTTTCTTAAGATACATGTATTTGAATTGACAAACAACACTGATAAACAACCATTGGCCTACATATTATACTACCAAATGGTTAAAAAATGTGGATATACTCTTTAGAGTAAAATTAATGTAATGCCTGATCTCTCACAATCTAGATAACCTCACACACTGCAGGGGATTACGGAACATTGTACTTGTGATGTTCGCATCGAAAGTTTTAACACATTTTCCATTGTGGAAATGAGTTTCTTTTTTTTTCCGATGGCAGATGTCGTGTAGTTGGGAAGCATAGGGGTGCCATAAATTTCCTTAGGTACAGAGGTTTGTTGAAAGTTTTATGTCCGGTTGTTTTGTTTGTGGGTCGACCGACCTTAACATTATTACCTGCTTGAGTGCAGGAACCTTCTTATTTTCTCAAACTTTTTACTTTTCCAATGTTTGATTTGCATACTTGGCCTCCATATGAATGAAATGTTATTCTTGGATTTCAATTCGTTGACCTTCGTCTTAAAATGCTCCGGTAAATCGTAAACGAAATCAATAGAACTTGCATGTTATTGCATCTGTTCTAGCATAAAATTTCATTGTGTAGAATTGCACATGTTTAGTGTTTTGACAGTCTTATTACGAAGGAAAACCGAGGCCATCAAAACGTGTTTTGAATGAAATTCTATTTTTTTGCAGAAAAAATCGACCCATTTTATCGTCTTTAAAGGGCAGTTGATTCCAATATTTATGCCGTAATAATTGACATGTACTGTATTTTAAATATTTTCGATAAGTATGTTCTTTCGTAAGAGGATCATTCATCAGAATCAAATATGGTGAAATTTTTTTCCCATAATTCAGTATTTGGTGTGCATGTACATGAAGTTGAACGAAAGATAAGTGAGGGTGATGAACAGTCAGTTTTTGTGAGCTTTTACACAATATTTTATATTGAGCTGTTACTGTTTTTAGGTCGTTATAGTGAAATATCCGCTTTACCCACATGTACATATATTATATATTTACATGTATATGTGAGGTCAATGCCCACTATGCTCGTTTCTCCATCTGCGGAAAATTGCTTTTAGACACCATAGTGTTCTGGTAAGGGAAAACTGGAAACATAATCATATTTGATCTATTGATCAACGTATTAATGAAGAGACTGAAAAGACTAACAAGGAAGAATTTCAATAGGAAATTCTCCATTGTTAAACTTTTATGAAAATGCAAGGTCCACCTAAACTATTTGTCATGAATACAACTTTTGAAATCGTTAAGATGAGTTTCTAAAAATTTCAAAATAAAGCTTTTGTTTGAATACGTTCATACATGTGTAGGCAAAGCAATTGATGGAATTTATGAAATTTTACTTGCATTTTATGGCACATTTTCATAGATATTTTCAACGTCCTTTTACATTACTTGCCATAGTCCTTGAGAATGTTATAAAACTTTGGAGAATCCATAAAATTGAAATCTAGAACTCTTCTCGGAAGATAAATTCCATATCCGCGATGTGGATATTTACTTGATATTAAAACACTCACTTGTGGAAAAACGCCTCTTCAGCTATTAGTAAGTGGTAATGTCCAGAAAAACTCCAAGCAATCCGTTCACATCCTCCTTTGACACCAATAGCAGATCAAGGCTTCCTACACAAGAGCATCTCAAGGATGTCATTATGAGACCAAAGTGTTTCATGTGTAATAAATAAGCAGTCCTTCAAACTAATGTGAAGAGTTACGTTTAATGTACGTTTTATTAGTTAACCCCTTCACCGGATTTAAACAAATGTATGTATTTAGTTCTAATCGTTTGTAAGACAGAAGAATTGGTTTCAG
Organism: Cylindroiulus punctatus; assembly: GCA_034695085.1. Lineage (NCBI taxonomy): Eukaryota > Metazoa > Arthropoda > Diplopoda > Julida > Julidae > Cylindroiulus > Cylindroiulus punctatus. Next base: position 9,252 of record JAQFYZ010002454.1, read on the forward strand.
CCAATCAAATTGTAACACAAACCAACTGAACCCCAAAAAGGAGTTTTGGTCAGTTGGTTTTGGTGTCTATTCTACTGTATATAGGACATTTTGAGTATGTCTCTTGGCGTTAATTAGGATGCTCTCCCATTTTTGTTTTGCTGTAAAAAGTTGTTTGGATCTACTTGGTCAACCTAGTTATGTCGGAGTTTCCCAGATGAGGCCGTTAGCAAACTGGTGCCCATCCAATAAAGCTGTTTGCTTTGATTCCAAATAAGGGTCACTTATGTGAATAAATATTTTTACTCTTTTCATTGGCCTCAAATTGCAATGAAGAACTATTTAACATTGAAACGGAATTTGTTCCCAGTGCAAGGATAATTAGCATCTTTGGAACACATTTTCGTTTTAGATTGGGGATTTGTTGCTATCCTTAACGAATATAATTTACATTGAATTGGCCAAAGATATGGAAACAGAATTTAAATAACTAATAATAATTGTATACAGTAATCCTGAGTAAAGTTATTGGTGTAGAAAAATATCAGTTTAAGAAACGTTACTTTAATATATATATATATATTTTTATTCTACTATTAACTACGATTCACCTTGACATTAAAACTTGAGAGTATACAAAAAAAGCTACCCTGATCTTAATTTCTGAAACTTAGTTTGCGGATGCCCTTCATTTGAAATATATTGTTTGCGACTTATTGGGTGTGTTTAAATATTTAGTACTTGTTCTTGTATTTTTTCTGTTATTTGCGCAACATGTTTGGTCCTATATACATGTATTGAAATACATTCATCAAACTGCATGGGAAGGCATCATTAACCTATATTGAACGTATTCCTGAATTTTCTCGTTTAACCTAATTTTAAATTATTGGATTTTGACAAAATTTACAAAAAATATACAGACATTATTGACGCAAGTTTTTTGCTATATCCACATTTTGTCATTGCTTCAGGGAACAGAAGCCATTTAATGGACTCATTTTATAATCTTCCTCATTCTGTTATCTGGACATTTCAAACCTACTTTCAAGGTGCAAATGGCTTGACTCAACTTGCATTGCAGCATGCTGATGAGTGGATTGGTTTTGACATTATTATTAACCTGTTGCATTAATATGCTATACATTGGAAACACAGGCACGTGTTAATGGGTCGACTTTATGAGAATCGTGAACAGTATCAGCCGTGAATGAAAAGTAAACTAGGAAATGATGTTACTTAGCCATTTAAAGATTTCTGTCAAGAAAAAATCATTGCCGGGTATGGTAGATTAGTGAAAGGCTGAATTTTATGAAATAGGTCTTGAAACTATGAATGTAAAATTTTATGAATTATGACCAACGTTAATTGCCTGACGGGGCCGCCTATGTATGCCGTCATTTATCGCATAACTTCTACTGCCAATAGGCACATTTACCCCAAAATTGGCACTTTCAAATAAAAAATTAAATGCATGTTAAAAGGCATTTATGGCTTTCTGCGTTAAGTCTGATATATGTGATACTCGGATTACATATGTACATGTACTAATACTACCACAACTTTCTCCTATTTTTGAAAGCATTATAGAATTGTGCAGACGACTGCAAAAATGCAATGAATTCTAATTCATAACAAAAAAAATTGGTGAACTAAATAGTTGTGAGTCGTTTACATCATGCCAATGGCGGATTAGTTGACTGATTTTTTGAGGGTTTTTAAAATGCAGAAATGAAGAGGCAAAGAATTTTCGGGTTAAACGTGAGATACATATGGGAGTTGTGCAGAACCCCATTGATGTTTTACCACTTTCACTCGTAATGCACAGCTTAGCAATTTAAAAAAAAATCAATTCACCCTATTAATTGGTAATAATACGCTGTGTAAAACTACATGTATTCCTGTTACATGCTATGTTTTGATATATCAAATGTTTGCCAGTTGGGCTAGGCCTACGATTTCTAAACTGCATATTTGATGTTACCAGGTATTTGAGGTCACGTAGATTTTGCTAATTTAGACTTGAAAATAAATGCTTATTGACTCATTGACACACATGAAGTTCTGAAAAAGTTTATTTTCATTTTGTCCGATGGTCGTGAATAGGTATAGAGTGAAAGTTTTTAACATTCTGTTGTATAATTGTAATAACCTGATTCGACATGGAAAGCATACCGCATATTCTGCACAGCGACGTTAGCAGATATATGGGGCAAGTGGATCATTAAAATAGTTGTTAAACAGATGTTAAAACTATAATTATCTAATTATCAAAAGATGACTTTTTGTTTTTAAAAATTTGGAAGGATGATTGCATCATTCGTTTGATTAAAACTTTTTTAATTGTGTCAATTCACTAGCTATTTTTTATATTCGTAAACGTCATAACTCTAAAATAAAAATGTTAGTTCACAAAATTACAGTATTGTGGATGCTAAATATTTATTGTGGTGTCTTCAATGTTTAAAAAGAAAGCATTTTTTATATATGACTATTATTTTACTATGTTTTGGGTTAACCATTTGATATGTTGAACATGCGATCAGATGAAATGATCATCGAGACTATTACAGCAGTAAACGATTATGTTTTTGCATTTATTATCTGCAGTCCAACCGTGTGTTTACTGATGCATTCTGCTCAAATTACTATATAATCATGAGCTGAATACGTGTGCATATATTATGGTTTTAAAAGATGTCAGACAAGCTAATTTGTAGGGCTTTTGGTTATCATTATTGCATGAAAACCTATATGTTCACGTACTGTGCATGGCTTCACAAATCTAAGTTAAGCGAATGCAATTTGACTATAAAATTTCAATTTGTACATTAAATATAAATTCCTGGTATGTATGTATGTAAAGTACTTGTAAATGCCTATGCCTCCGAACCGAAAACTGACGTAGAAAACATAATTAGTCTTGATAGAGGCCAAAAATAACATTACTGAGTTAAAATCAGTTTGATTAAATAGAATATGTTTTCATCAATTAGACCTACATGTGTCAGGGGGATTTGCTATAAAAAAAGGCAGGTATCAGGGTAAATTAGGGAATTTTAAATTTTTTATTCTGCGGACTTTCTCTTCGAAGAATAAAAAATGGTTAGAAGGAGAATAAACAAGGAGTTAATGATCAAGAGATCCTGAAAGCAAAACTTGAGAGGGATGAGATAACAAAAAAGTTTTGCATTAGAACATCATCAATACAAAGATGGTAGAAATGTGAGGTAACATATGACTTAACAATTAGGTAACTCCTAGAGAAATAAAAAAATATTAAAAATTATGATCACCCTGGTCCCTGGGTTTTTAATCCACTGTTATTCAACCGAAGAATGCTGGCCTAAAAACGCATTTGAAACCCCTTCGATAATATCTAAAATTCTAAAATTTATCAAACTCAGCCAGAAAAAGCTATACCGTCTGAATTATCTTCTCCCTTTCCAGGTAATTGCATTGAAAAATAACACCTACTTTTTTCTTCGATGAATCTCACAGGTTGAAATTAATCAAAACATATGATCCACTGTTTGCGATCGTTTCTTATCAAACTTCTCTCGCAATCATCTTCAACGATTAATCGCCTAAACTGACTTGCATAATTTAGCAAGCAAATTAACAAGTTTGCTTTTTAATCCGAAACCAGTTGGACCACATTCGCTTTTATTGTTTAGTGTTTACCGTTGGGAAGCAGCGGTACAACTGTTAGTAGGTTTCTGACCACTTTGCAAAACACATGGTGGTAATGATTCCACACGCTAATTATTTCTAAAATTTATGGTGTATCTGAGCAACCGGTTTCCTATATGTGGAACGCATCAGGCTCGACCAGCCAGGGGTCTAGGCTAATCAATTTGTAAATCGAGATCGAGAATCAATTAAAATCAGCCGAAATTATGGGATCAGAACGACCTATTTTTGTCCCAATAACCACTTACTGGTCACCACGGGTTGACCAGTTGTGAGTGGAGGAGAAATCAAAATGAAATGCAAGCTTTTCAGCTGAATTGAATTTAGTACACAAGACATAGCATTGGAATTCAGTCGGTTGGGAAAAATATGAGCGACCTTAATAGTGGTCGCATGCGTGGATGCATCCCCCACCCCCTGCCTACCTAGGATTCGTGTGATGTCCCATACCTTCGGGGAACGAAACCCTCGTGAGTTACAAGAGTGTGCATCCAAAGACATGGGTAGCTGCTCCTCACCCCCAATTGGCTGGACGAACCTTTGCCGAAATTACTCCCCAAATATAAAAGGCGTTTGACTCGCTTTACTTGCCATTTCTCCATTGCCAGCCAAAGGAAATCTACTTGGTATTTCGTTTCTGAAAGTGGTTTTTATTCTTCTTTTTTTTAACACGGGTCTTTGTGATACATATACGCACCAAGGACAGAATGGTGAGTACTGTACTTTTTATGGGGGTTTTGCAAGAAGTGGAGTGTGAGGGGTTCTTATCGAATTTTGGCAAGCACCTTGGTGGAATTTTGGCGAAATTTTGGAGGTTTTGTTATGATGGCATGAATCCCCCAGTATCATCACCCAGCACGATAAACAAAAAAAAAACGCCAAATACCAACAAATACATTTCAATGTGTTTTATTATTTTGCGTATGACAATCCCAGCAATGCAAATTTGACGATAACACTACAAGTTAATGGCCAATAATTTTTTTTTTTGGAAATCTGACATATTATTGGTATGGTATAAGTCAGCCATAGAGCATCCAAATGTAATCTCCAACTCGACCCAGGACCTTTATGTGAAAATATATAACATACATCTAACATAAGCTTCTAATTCACGAATATTAGAGCTTTATCAATTTTGGTGCACTGTACTGCAACTGCACAAATTTGGACTTGTGATCATTTAGTGCATATATCCAGTCCTACTTGTATTAGTGATACACAATGTCTGCATAATTCAAGACGTTGATATCAATGACATACAGTATTCTGAGAATTAGTTATCCTTTAGGGTGACTGGGTGGCTGTACTGTAATGCTCAAAAGTTGTGCAACAGTTTAACGTATTTAGACTAACCTCTTTCTTCTCTATAATTTTCAAATTGAAGATAAACTTCTACTCTTTCTGGGTTAATATTCGGATGCTCCATGGACGGCCATTAGTGTGCGATTGTGGAACATATTGTACACTCTGTATGTTATCAAGTATTTATTACAAAATGCTTTCATCAACGCAACTGAACAAAATCAACATGATCACAAGCCATATTTAACATTGCTTTACAGAATTAGTACTTATTTCACATAATGTAGCTTGCTTCTCTTTCATTACATTGCATATACCTGGAGAACATCATTTCCTCGGTGATGCAAATATACAAATTGTACATGTCTCGAAATCAACATTCCAAAGTCATTGTTCAGCATTTTTATATACATGTACAGGTGTACGTGTTCCAATATAAGCTTACAAGACACAAATACTGTATTGCTATAACTGCATACATACATGGCCAACAAATTAAACTAATTTTTGTGAAAAATGGATTTGTAAACGCATTATCATTTCACTTTTGATTTTGGGATTTTAGTTATTTGTCATCCCCGAACGTACATGTATTTTACCTGTTTAATTTTGAAAACACCTTAAAACGTTCCTGAAGTTGCATGGGTGGAAAAGGCAAATTTGATAAACTTTCGGCGATGTCGTTGTAAAGTGACGAAATGTTCAATTCCACATACAGTAGAAACAATAGCAGATATACATTGTATGTGTATGTGTATGTGTGTGTGTGGATAAGGAACTATAGCATTCTAAATTATAGGATAACATGTCTGAAATTATTTAACCCAAACAATTACATTGTTACATCTGATGCGCAATGAACTTGTATCTACCGACTTAATTAGCCGATTAATTAAAACTAGCGGTAATGAAAGTCTACCGAAGTTTGGTTAATGATAGCTTTATTTGAATTGTTCTTGTTAATCTACAGTATTACGTTTTACGTCTCTTCGCTCCTGGCATTGTTTACTTTAAATAGGTTTCGCTATTTCGAAAACCTCTTTAATTAGATGGGTACACTAATTTTGTGAGTAACATAAACAATGAGCCGTTGTTTAGGCTGTTGACCGATTTTTTATTTGGTTGGACAAGCATTATAAAAGTGATTTGTTTTCTTGGCAAGTTCCATAACAAGTTCGTTTGTTTTGCCAAGGTACAACTTTTCCAAACATTGCATTACAATGGTTGGACAATAACAAGCGTTATTATTTAACTGACTGAGCGTTGTGACATTTATTTTTTCTAAATTTCAACTTGTTTCGTGTGAATTTAATGACACACCTGCAATTGTTCGCTGACGCTCGCTCAATTATGAACTGGTTTAATTTCAATTTTAAATAACCGAGTTACCGTACATATTAAACGCTATACCGGTACATTTTTTTGAATATCCTGGTTTGGTAAACACGAAAGTGGTTGATCCATTTATTATATTTATCGGTCGCAAGAAAATGCTACCGTGTTCATAAATTAGGATTTAATTGCACAGTTTATGAATATGAAATTAGCACACCGGTTCTTTGAAAATAAAAATTGTGATTGAGCATGAATGCAGCCAATATTGGTCACTTTTAAATTGACAGCCAGTTACTCGATGAAGAATGTAAATATTTTCATAGATAATTGAAAGCTCTTCGTGATCATTTTGTCTTCATACAATAGCTTTTGCACGAAGCAAGATTTAATACAAGTTGAACATACAGAACAATTATGTGGGTCGTGTATTCGATTACATTTCCACTTTCTTGGGACATTTGTAGGCCAACCATCGCCTCGATCGTTTGACTGGACCCTAAAGCCCCTAATTTCCATTTGAGATGCTGGCTAAGAAAATTTAGGATCTCACCTGTTGATTTCTAGCCCGTCCTATTAAAAGTAAATGAGGTGACATTTTCAAAAGATGCACGTGTCATGGGAATCGTGTTGCAAAATAATACTCGGAAATTTTGACTTCTTTGACTTTGTTAACCTCATCCATTTGAAACTGCTCGTCACATTTTTCACGAATACCCCTCGTGTTTTATGACTGATAGAAAAACGTATAAACCGCCCTTCCCCACTTACCCCATTTGCATTTTTCGAGACATTTCCTCATATTTTTATGGTAATGGTGTTCACTTTCATACATGTATGTTAGCATCTAACGGTATTCAGTTGTGATTTTCTCATTTTTCTAATTTCCTAAGGCCTGCTTTTTATTTACAGAAGCATGCATTACATATCCTAGTTCTGTGCACATTTTCGTGGACTTGTAGCAGCCTGCCAACTGGCCAGAGCTATGGCAGATCAGCAGACAGTGCCGAAGAGCAGGAAGCACCCATATTTAGCCAGTTCACTGACAATTTGCATCCACAAAAAGACAGTGGGAAACCAGTTACTCAAACACAGGCTCCAGTATTCAGCCCACCTGTAAGGCCTGCACCCACAAGGCCTGCTCCCACTGTGAGACCTGCTGAACCAGAACCAATGCAGCCGGCTGCTCCTTCACAACCAACCTATGTTCAACCTGCACCATCCCAATCAACATATCCTGAACAGGAAGTTCCTCAACAACCGACGTATGCTGCCCCAGAAGCACCTGCTCCTCAACAACCAACATATGCTGCACCAGTAGCTCCTGCTCCTCAACAACCAACATATGCTGCACCAGAAGCTCCTGCTCCCCAGCAACCAACATATGCTGCACCAGAAGCTCCTGCTC